>WEIT01018850.1:632127-645726 GCA_013389985.1 Dryoscopus gambensis | reverse complement strand
TGGGGGGTCACAACACCGGGAATGACCCTCAGTTACAGCCGCTGACGGTGCGGGTTGAGCCTCTGACAAATGAAGACCTCTAAAAATTTGCTGGTACTTCCGCATTCCCGCAGGATGCAGCCAACGTTTGCAAGTGTTCATGAAGGAGGGCAGACTCCTGCTCTGGCACTTACACTAAGGGAAAAAAACCACGAGAACAAGCAAAATTAGAAAGCGAAACATCTCTTCCTATTTCCATCCCAGGCACAGTCTCTGTTCTTCTCCTATTCAACTTCATACAGAGCGGTCAACGGTTAAAGTGCTTTAAAAAAAAAGGGCAGTAAGAAAGGAAAAACATTTTTTCTACAATGAGGAACACTTGAGAAAGGCTCCAAGCACCAGGCTAACAAAGAAAACGGTCCTGAAGAAGGAGGCCCTCACTACAGCATTCAGATTTGGATTTTGCATTCACCTCCTTTGCCAAGCAAATATATTTAAATAAAATTATTCAATCCCAGTGTGGCTTCCAGGCCACATTAAGGTAGTAACACTCTCATAATTATACTCCTCTTCACATATTTAAAAATCCTTTCAATGTTTACTTGAAGAGCTAATTGCTGACAGCTAGAAAGAGTGCACATGTGATCCTTAACAATCCTGGGGTGGAGGCAGAGTACTGTCCCCTCCCCACGCCAGCTCTCAGGAGCCCCGCAGCTCCAGCATGCTCCCAGCGCCCCACGGGTGTACAGCCAGACACAAAAGCTGCAGGAAAGGAGGCTCAGGGGGCTCCTTCCTGCCCTCTACAACTCCCTGACAGGCGGGCGGAGCCGGGCGTCCCAAGAGACTCGAGGAAACAGCCTCCAGTTGCCCCAGAGGAGGTTTAGGTTGGGTATCAGGCAGAATTCCTTCACTCAAAGGGCTGTCCAGCCCCGCGCAGGCTGCCCGGGGCAGCGGCGCAGTCCCGTCCCTGCAGGGATTCAAAAGCCGCGGGGATGTGGCACCGGGCACACGGGGCAGCGGTGGCCTTGGCAGCGCTGGGGGCACGGCCCTGGCAGCGCCGGGGGCACGGCCGGGCTCGGCCATCGCGAACGACTCTCNGCCAGCTCTCAGGAGCCCCGCAGCTCCAGCATGCTCCCAGCGCCCCACGGGTGTACAGCCAGACACAAAAGCTGCAGGAAAGGAGGCTCAGGGGGCTCCTTCCTGCCCTCTACAACTCCCTGACAGGCGGGCGGAGCCGGGCGTCCCAAGAGACTCGAGGAAACAGCCTCCAGTTGCCCCAGAGGAGGTTTAGGTTGGGTATCAGGCAGAATTCCTTCACTCAAAGGGCTGTCCAGCCCCGCGCAGGCTGCCCGGGGCAGCGGCGCAGTCCCGTCCCTGCAGGGATTCAAAAGCCGCGGGGATGTGGCACCGGGCACACGGGGCAGCGGTGGCCTTGGCAGCGCTGCGGGCACGGCCCTGGCAGCGCCGGGGGCACGGCCGGGCTCGGCCATCGCGAACGACTCTCCCAGCCTGAACAATTCCATGACTCTACATCTGTGTGTACATTATCCATCTCATACACCTTCCCAAAGACACTGGGGGCTGGGACACGCAAAGGGAAATACGGGATTTTTCCAGGGTTGAAAACAAAAGCCACCAGAAAACAGATCTATACAGAGAATTTCTGATTAAAATTCTAGCATGGATTTTAACTACAAGACTTAGAGTTTCCTAACTGCTATTTAAGTTTAGCTTGTGGATGACACAAACCAGGTTATGTCCACATTCCAAAAGTACAGTCTAAGAAAAATCTTTATTTTTGTACTCCAAAAATCATGAAGCAACTTCAGGAAGATCTTACATGGCGTTACAGCCGTGCTCAAAAATATCTCCAAGTTATCAGCGCAGTTTCTCAAGAATTTACAAGCTTGAAGGAACTGTCCTATTGACCAGAACAGTTTACATTTTCTGCGTTGAGACCACCAAATTTCTATTTTTAAGCCAAGTACAGATGGCACAGACAGTTCTAATCAGACTTTCATGATAAACATTCTTTATTGATGGTTTTCTGTAAAGCAAAGTTTGAAAGTGCAAAGACATATTTAAAAGAGAGAAGTTAAATCAGCTCTTTATAGAGATTACAAAGTTAGACATAGGGATGACAGAGCCACAGCAATTAAATACGTATCAAAGAAACGTTTCTCGTTTTAACAAAAAGTTGTGAAATCCAACTTAGCAGTAACTTGGGAGGCAAACTCTGAGGAAGGGCACTGCAGGGTTTACCCGGAGGAGAGGGGAGGGAGGAGCTGAGCTAAAAGGAGCAGCAGCCACCTCCCCCAGAACGGTTTATTAAAGCAAGAACCCCGGCATCAAAGCGCACGATAAATAATTAACGTGCAATGCCTTTGTGATAAGGTACTGAACTTGAGCTTTCTCCTAAGCTAAATGATTTGTAAATGCAAATTTGTCCAGCTGCTCCTTTCCTGCATCAAAAGCCTGCTCAAAGATAGCATTTATGAGCTATTTTTGCCAAATATTTACACCGTCTTAATCAGGTTTTGAGTTGTGTGTGCTCATTGGTATACAAAAATGCAGGGCAGTTTCAGTTACATAAACTAAAGGGTTTGGGGGTTTTAAAAGTTGTTTTTTGCCTACTGGTCTATTCAAGCTCATTCTTTAATTCCCCCCCTCGTTCACAGTAACACACCTGCAGAGACCATTCCAGCTACATACCTCAATCCATCTTTCCCCTCACATGCAGATCAGAAGGCTTGGAAACAAGTATTATATTTTTTATTCTAAAAGCATTTAGGAAATGGCACCTCAAAATGAAATTCCATCTGCACAGCCACCACTGAAGGCTGTGTTATAGCCTTGGATGGGTGTAGAAGCAATTACAGCAGGAGCATGGATGTTTCTGATTCCAACTGCTCTAAGTCTGCACAAATGTAACTGTTATTATCATAAAAGGCTGAAGAATGAATTAAATGTGGCTCTGCTTTTACAGTGATACCCAATTTGGTCAGCATCTAACAGCTCCCTATCAATCTCTAGGAAAACTGCCTGGAGAGGAATTTTCCAGGTGATAAAGCAAAAGGTGTTCTTGTTAGCAGAGTTCCAAAACTCTACCTAAAAAGCTGTAACAGCTTCCTGAAAACAGAAATAATCCTGCTCCTTTGCAGAGGATGGGTAATGGCTCCTTACCCACACAGTGCCTCTGGAAGTCCTGTTTCTGAAACCACTTGTGAGAAAGTTTTAAGAAAACCAGCAGTAACATCCAGGACAGTTCCCTGGTTACGAGGGAACAGACGGGCCCCATTCTACCAGTACCTGAGAGGTATTTAAAACTTTAAAACTTAAAACCACTTCTAGGTTTTGTTGTATGACAAGTCACCCAAATAAATTTTCAATCTTTGGGTTACTGATGTAAAACATCAACACAACCTACCATCCACTTACTACAGTGAGAGACTGCACAAGTTAGAAGAAATTAGATGCCAGCAACATAGGTAATTCAGCAAATGTGTTGTGATTTGAGGTTCAGTTTACTAATTCAATCCATCTTTGCACCCCAAGGGAATCACAGGCACGACAGGCAGTGAATCCAGCTTTGCATTTGGTAATGATTCCACACAGCACTCGGTACCACCAGTAGCTGTGAGGCACAACCTACAAAAGCCAGTTATTATTTTCTTCTTTTAAATTAACACCATCACCTCCACTTGTTGTGCTCACACACAATAACCAACAGCCCTTCAGCATACAAGTTAAGAATGATAAAGTTACTCACATCACAGGAGCTAAATTAGATTTAAGCAATCAATATGCTCCATATATTAATCTGTAATAACAGAAACAAGCACTTGATAATCTTTCAAAGCCTTCTTCAGAAACAAGAATGACTTGAATAGGCTAAACTTGGAGAAGATGCTTCTTTAATATCACACAAGACAAAAGTAAGGGCAAAAATGTACTTCTTATAGGTCCTTATTTTAATAAATCAGTAAAGGACATGCTTGAAAATGCTACACTAAAGTCATGAAGTCTGCCCAGGACGAATATGAAAGCAAAGATGAAACTCCAAAGCACAGGCTCAAGCTCTGCTACAGAGCCCTGGGCAGCGGTGCCTCCACAGGAAGTTCCAGAGCGAACAACAAACAGCACAAAGCAAATTGCACACACAGATCAGATCTAGCACAGATACCTTTTCAGCTCCTGTGAATGCTGGCCTTTTCCACTTAGACTGATTTCCTCAGTGAAATGAAAAACTGGCAACAACAGCAAAGAAAACAACTGGAAAATGTTACTTTAGAAAACCAGCACTGCAGATTTGGGGCTGTTAACACTGTTACCACCAGCACACGAAGCTCCAACTGAGCTGAACCAGGGAAAGGCTTTAACCAGCACTACCTAGAACGTGCAGGGTACTGGATCCTGCTTCGGGGGCATCCGATGCCTGGTTCTCCTCTTTCCACATTCAGAAGTCAACTTCTCACCCCTCCAAAAGTCTCAGACGTGAAATACAAAAACCTCCATTCACGTGCTGTGGTGTTGCCTTGCAGATTCCGGCCCCTCAGTTTCAAGTAGACCTACAATACTTACATCACCTACAAGAAATCCTACATATCTGCACTCACAGATAGCACATTGGAAGGGGAAGAACCCGAATTTACACTCAGTGCAACTGCCAAGGTTTTCTGGTTGTGCCAACATGACACTCCATTTTCTGCTGCTACGGTTTGTGTGGGTTTTCTTTTATCCACATCTCCAAAAAGTTACACAAAACCACAACACAAGCTGGTTACCAAATCACTGCAGGTATCTCAGCCATCTCTTATCTCATAGTACCCAGGTATTTTTCAAAACCTATCATAACTTCAAGTAAGGAGATAAGTAAAAAGAATCCATAGCAACAAAAGAACTACAGAACCTAAAATTAAGGCTCTGAAGACCTGAAGTAGGTATGAGCAAACAAGAACATGTGAAGATTCGGATAAATAAGGTATTTTACACTTCAAACAGAAGACAAGCCTTGTCAGATTCCAGAAAAGGAAGCAACTTGGGAAAATGATGAAGGAGGGCTGTCCCACCCAAAATTTGCGGCGCACTCTCTAAGAGCTCTTCACGCTAATGAAAATAGTGTCCCATAAAATGTATTCAATTTGCTGTTGCAAATGAGTCAGAACAGACTGCTGTGATTTCAGCTGGCATCCCTGGGACTGTCCCTTTACCATCTCACACAAGGCATGGTGCACCACACCCTCACAGGGGTTGGCACAGGTGGGTCTATCAGCCCCACGATTTCCACCTCTGTATTACCACTATCTCCTTCAGTGAAAAGGGGTAACCAAGCCATTTCAAAACACTCTGTCCCTTACCTGCTCTGCAGAACCACCAAGAACACAGCAAAACAGACCACAGTGCAGGCAGGGAGAGTTTTCTACCTCCTGAGCTACACCCCCCAAGCACCTCTCAGCTCCCCTCCAGCCTCCCAGGATGTGCACAGCCCCAGCACTGCATTTCAACGTTCATTTTTCCCTGAGAAAAACTGAGCAATGTCATCCTCAGCCATTAAATTGGCTGGCATTCTCCTCACTCTGGGGGCGCTGTCAAGAGTGCTTCCCATGTCCCTCGGCCACCATATGGTCACACCCTGTGACATCTAAGTTTTTCTTACGCTTCCAACCAGGTTTCCATGAAGTGCTGTCCTTACAGGAGTTCATTACTGATACAGGGGTGGTTGTGGAAGTCCAGGCCCCAAAAAGCTACGGTACAGCTGTTAAAAATGATGCACTACACACAACAAGCATCATTAATCGAGGTTCCCTCTGGACTTCTGCAAGTGAGTGTATTCAGAGCTGTCAGGCCTCATCCTTTTCTGAAACCGCAACCTGTTGGGCAGTTTTGCATTTCTTTTCCTCAAGGCTAAGTATTTTAAGATGAAACCTGTAGCTTTATTCCCACTTCGGAACCAGACAAACAAATGAAATTTCGGCATGGGAAAAAAAAGTTACAGACCAAAGCAGTAGTTAAAGCTGAATTGAGAATTCGTTACCAATCCAAAGAGGAACTTTTATGAAATGTTTTATTAGCAAGTTCATTGAAAAACAATAATGTACACTCTCTGAGCAAGTTTCAGCCAATAGATCTGGAATCTATATGCTGTAATATATAACATTAAAGACTAAAATGGTGACATGAGACACACAACATTATTTTGCTCACAGTGCTTTTCATACTCCAGTTCTAAGCCAATCCCTACCCCCACCAGCAGAGCAGCCTGGCTTCCCGGCGGCACCGTTCCCTGTGCCCGTGCCACCCTCTCCCTTCTGCCAGCACAAGAACTGACGCCGGCAGAAGAGCAGGGAACTGATCCAGTTCTCTGCATCTCCCACAAACACTTAGGAAAGCCGATGGAAGGGCACAGTACCCCCTCGCTGCAGTGGCACTGCCAGCTTCAAACACTGGAACTGAACACCAAAATAGGATTAACGTTTGGCTCCGACTTCACCTCGGCTGTGTTTCCTATCTGCCCAAGCACATTTCTAATGAAAGGTCCACAAATCGATGACAAACACCTGGATTTTCTGCAAGGTGAGCATTGACAGCCCACCACTAAAAATTCCAATCCCAACAGCACTGGAATGTAATACAAACTGCTGAGGTGTCCTACCACAGCAAGAAAACGTTTCTGGATGCAGTTTTCCTTTATTTCCAGTTTTTTATACTTCCTTCCTTGCCTGTTTTCAAACAGGAACATTTGGTTTTATAAATCACTTTTGGAAATATTTCATCTTCTTGTTAACACCCAGCTTTCCTCTCTGCTATACACAACTCTACAACAGCAATAATAATTTCAAGCCATTATTCAGTTATTTAAAAGACACGTGGATGTGGCACTTGGGGACATGGGTTACAGTGCTGTACTGTGTATTGCCAGGGAAATGGTTGGACTCGATCCTGGAGGGCTTTTCCAACCTAAATGATTCCGTGATTCTTCGATTATTTTTTTTAAGCAATGTGACCTCTCTTAAAATTTTCAAGACAACTTAGACGCCACTTCTCAATTTTAAAAGTCATGACAGGTCTAATGACTTAAATGACTCTTGGCAGCCTGTTCTACTTTTAGAAGGAATATCAAACACCTCTATTTGTGGCTCTCCCTTCCTCACTACAGTTACATTATAAGGTTTCAATGCACGAACCACAGAGCCCTGTTAAGAGCAGATGTTCGGGCTCATTAACTACAGAGGAAAGCCAAGAAAGATGAAGCTTATACAGGGCTTGACTCCATCTCAGCCCAAGTGGAAGCAAGCTGCGGGACAATTACACTGAGAACTAGGGGATGAAAAAAAACTTGGAAACTGTCTCCAAGAGCTCAAGTCTGTTAGTGATGGCAGTAACACAAAGGTGGCTCTGCCAAAAGGAAGATGAAAGAAGAAAATATGGGACCAACACAATCAGAGCTGGAGCTTTGACTTCCCAGACAACGCAGGGAGAAGTGCTGTGTTATAAATACATAATCTAAAATATAGAAAGATACTATATCTATTCATAGCGTCATATAAACATGAAGACAAACTGAGATTTACCATGGCTCAAAATATCACCATAAAGTACACAATAAATAAAGTAAAACTTTCCCAGAAAAGCACTCGTTAAATGGCTGGAAACTCCATGCAGAACATGAAATAAATGGAAGCTGTAGAAAAGCACAATGTCTCTTCAAAACCACATCGAGTCTAACTTAAATATGTTAATAGGCAAGAAACAGCAGCTAAGCCTACACCGGGACAGCCTCAGACTGCTGAATGCCAAACACACAGCGCGCTCCGTGCTGCTCACCCCGAGGTCAGCAGCTACACTGGACACATGTCACAAGAGTTAAAAACACATCAAACAAGATAAATTCATCAAAGTATAGTAATAATAATGGCAGACAACTGTGCTGGCTACTGACGCATGCTCTGACCCAGTGTCACAAAACCTGACAGCTTCAAGACATCCAAGACAGGCATCAGATAAAAACAAAGGTGAAATGTATTAAGGGCCCATATATATGAGCTAGAATTAAAACCCCTCATAAGTTATCCATACTTCTAAGCCAAAACGAAAGTTTAAAAACAAACAGATGGCAAAGCCCAACTGATGAAGCACTGAAACCCCAAAGGATATCAAGTACATAGGTGCCTGCTAGGAGAGACAAAGTGAATTTTAAGAGATCAGCAGGCAGTACAAAAACATAGGGTTTTAAGGTAATAGTAAATATAATAAAAAAACAGTAAGATTCATGCCTATATAGGCAACAGTTAAAATCTGATCTAACTACAAAAGACAAATTCTTTGAGCAGACTGATGAATCAGTGGATAATTTAACCACAAAACAGCTTTTTCATTTTTAAAAGATCTCGAGACAAAACTGAATGACTAGAGGATACTAAAAATTATCACCAAGTGCCATGCTTTGATGAGACCCAAAAGAACTGAATCATCAAAATCCACACCATCAAAAAACAGTCTATCATATGAGCCAAAACCTCTGCAATGCACTGAGGAAAAGAAGATCAATAGATTAAAATGTGTGAAAGAAGAAATTCAGGCTAAGCAGAACATCTGAATTTCTTCAGTGGTAACCAGCACCAAGCCAGCTGCACAAACAGCTCCACAGTGAAGAAAATTCACTGCTAACATATGCAGAACAACACATTTTGAGGGGGGAAACGCTCTCTCTGTTGTACAATTCACTGTTTCTAGATCAACTTAAAACGAGATTTCTCACTGAAAAACTATGAAAACTAGAATGTCAGAGGAACAGGAAAATAAAACACTGTGACATCGCTGAATGATCAGTATATTCCTTCCCAAAACTGCCATACTCAGTCCTGGGCATATCACAACAGCAAACCCAAAGCTGAATCACCAAAGTTCAGAGACTGGCAATGAGAATCAGTGATGCCATTAAAAAATACCTAAGTTTATGTATTTGGAGCCCAGTGAGTTCCCAAGGTGGACAGTCCTGTCCGAACAGCACCTTTGGGATTTAATTGTAATTTTTTTCCTACTAATACATCCAATCCCTAAACATTCAAAAGCAACAAGTGGAGTGGTAAATTTAATCTTGATGTAAAAATAAATTCCTTTAGAGTAATTTATTACTTTTCATTTAAATTAAGCCTCTTCTCTTTTTGCACAAATCAAACAGCTTGCGGTTGTTACGTACTCCAGGGAATTACCCAAAATCCCAAGAAAGTTTAGCAGCAGAACATTCCGATTTCTTCACTGCCTTCAGTAAGGGCAGCTTTAATGAGAAAAAAAAAAAAATATTTTAACTGATGCAAAAAGGATTTATCATAAATTGATAGTCTGCTTATTTTGTATAATTAAGATGCTCCTCTGCATGAATACTAAATGGTAAAAAACCCTGGAAATTAAAGCACCTAATAGACCACATAAAGCAGGCTTTCAGTTTTCCTACCGAACCCTGCAACTGTACACGCACAAATCAGGCTTATCTATTTATACGGAATTAATCAGGATTACCACTTTCATCTTGGCAATTTCACTGGAGGACGAAATCAATAGCACCCAATCAGTAAAATATGACTGTTTCCACTGTGCTGAGGCATTTTCTCTATTAAGAACTATTTTGCCTTTTTTAAAAATCAATCGCCTCGGGCGTTATGTTTCAGTGTTGGCGGCCCAGAGCTGCACTGGGGCAGGACATCCCCAGCAGCGCCGCGGGGTTTGAGGCAGCTCTGCCCCCGCAGCCCAGCACCCCGGAGAAGCGAACGCAGCCCCGCGCCTCCACCGCCACTCCCAAAGGCTGCACCCGGGCTCTGGAGTCCTCGGGGGCTGAGCACCTACTCCGTGAGCCTCGGAGGAAGGCAAATAACCCCTTCTGGAGGCAGCATGGAAGCTGCAGTCTGGGCCCTGCAGCCGCTGAGGTCCCCACAAACTGGCTAAACAGAAGTGGAGCTTCCCTCCCACCGAGTGACATCCCAACCTCAGCACTGATTGCTTTGGGGAAAGCAGCACTAATCAGTTACCAACTCCAGTTGTACCTCCTCACAGGCAATGCAAAGTGAACCTTTCAACATCCTGCACCTATAAAACCACTGCATGTTCAGAAAAGTTGGCTACAAACACTGGCATACATTTTACACACCAAATTATCTCCATGAAACTAGTGATGACCAAAAAAATCACTTTCAAACCCCTATAATGCTCAGGCTGATATTACCCAGGTTGAATGTTTCTATAGCTTGAAAGCAAAACTTATCAGAATATTGTACTGCTCCTCGTGTAGTTTTCCTAAACTCCCACTTCATTTCCTTCTCTTGGCCATGCAGCAAACTTCAGTTAGGTGCCCAGAGAGTCTTCAGGTTTCTCTGACAATCTCTGGCTGAAGGTTAATGTCATGTAAATCACAAGGGCATTTTATCATCAGGAACAACTAAATACTCTTATTTGTATAAGGAAATATCTACCATATGTAACTTACACTGGTAAGTTAGCACAAGGTAACTCAGCCAAGCTTTTTTTTTTATGACACTTTTTGTTTGCTGCTTTTCACTGTGATGAACATTAAGCACAGGTGTGCACACACCTGACAATTTTGAAACTGAAGTGTTAGTTTATTAGGAAAGCTTCATAAGCCAGTCAGGTAATTTGCTCAGATGACTAATAAACATGCACTGCAAAAGCCATATGCAAGCTGTCCACATGGAACAGGAAGATCAAGCAGGGAGACCGGTGCTTAACTGACTTGGGACGTAACCGAGACCTGAATATTTCTGCTCTATTTTTAACTTGGGATATAATTAGAAATAATCAAGCAGCACACACAAAACAGAAACAAATGATGACCCGCTGTTTCTAGGGACCCCAGCCGATCTGTGCTGCCATCCTCAGCTTTCCATGCTCCCTGTCACTTCCCGGAGGAGCATCCCTGGCAGCAGTTCCCAACTTGCTGTTCACAGACCCCTCCAGTTCTGGGCTCCTCGTGCAGCTGCAGGCCCACCAATCGCTAACTCTGCTCCACTGAGACTTCCCAAACCAGCAGTTTGTCCTCTAAAAACAAAATACATATCGATTCCAAGGACTTCAAGAATACCAGGGAGAGGACAGAACAAATTTCCTCCTTCTGAATAATCTCATTTGCAATCTTAATGGTGTATACAGGCTATCACAGCTTTTCTATTAAAAATTAAGTGACACCAGCTTCATTTTTATTCCTAATAATGCAATCCTGTATAGATTCAAGTTTTTATGCTCATCTCAACTCAGTTACAAACAGTTATAGGAGGCAAGATTTAGCTTAATTCAATGCTTCTTCCTGATTTGTTTTATTCCCTCGGCTAAGTGAAACACTGTCCTCATTTTAAAATCAGCAGCTCATCTTGCCGTATTTGCAAAGCAACCAGCTAGACCAGAAAACACAGTAATGTTTGAAGATACACAAATAAATGAAGTTATACAGTTTTTTCCTGAAATAATTCAGCCGCACTCTTTTCTTCTTCAGAGAGCCATGAAGAGCTATTTATAGATAGGATCAAATGTCCCTCCAACACACATGACTCCATACAAAGAATATGGGCTTCCAAATCTGCAACTTCTGCTCATTTATGGCACTTTTACCCACACCAAAATGTCAGCATGGGGGGGTTTTGCATTAAAACCCCCTGTTCTGGACATAGCAAGCAGCACTTCAGCCTCGACAAGGAGAGCTGTGAGTCTCATAGCTAAAGCTGCACCTGGACCTACAAATCTGCTGTTCCTCTGCCTCTCCAGCCCTCAGCACCAGGCTCAGGAGGCTCTCCCCAGCACCCTGAAGAGACCAAGCTTCACCCAAAGCACGGAGGAGCAGACAGCACTATCCCCCTCACATCTAAACTCCAAGCGAGGAACTTTGATGCCATGGAACATCTGTACCCAACGCCCTCTCCGATGAGCAGGGAGGGACTTGCAAGTCCCTCTCCCACCTGCACATATAAAAGTATGTGGAACATCTAAGAAAAAGTAGTAACAATGAGGTGGGAAATAGTGTGAATTAAAGTGAAGTTCATCCACCATACATGAAGTGTCTCCTCTTTATTGAGACAAAGAGCTAAGAGAGCCTTTCTCCCTCTCCTCTGAGTAACT
The DNA here is from genome assembly GCA_013389985.1 of Dryoscopus gambensis. NCBI lineage: Eukaryota > Metazoa > Chordata > Aves > Passeriformes > Malaconotidae > Dryoscopus > Dryoscopus gambensis. Next base: position 633,627 of record WEIT01018850.1, on the reverse strand, counting down.
GGTACAAACAGCCCCAGACAAGGAAAGCCCAGCTCCTGGTCCTTGCCAGGGATCCCGCGGGACGGCATCCATGGACACAGCATAAAGGCACCTTCCACAATAGAGAGAGAGGAGAGGAGGAGCTCACCAGAACTTCCAAGATTTCCACAATGATACTCCTAAATTCCTCCTCCTAAATAAACAGCTCCAACGAAGGTTTTATTTCCTATCATTTCAGCACATCACTCCCCCTCTGCAGACTTAATTCACATATTCTCCAACAGATAGAACTTCATCTACTAATTTGATTTCCTCAAACCATAAAGGATTATTTTAAACCAGCAAAGAGCTACGAACACAACCATAAGATCACTGAGCTGTCAGGAGAGCAGGAATATCAGAAAAGAATCACCACGTGGCAAGACTTTACACATCACAAAGTAATTTATCTGTTGCACATACTGTGCAGATTTTTGAGTCAAACTGCAACACTTTTCAAAAGAAAAAAAAAATCTACTTCAGACCTGGAATCTGCAAAACTTGTACTGTGTAAGAAGATAAATAAAAATATTCCCTGTCAACAGGAGTCAGCACCCATGGTTCTATTAGTGGTGTCCAAGACGAGAACCACCGTGGACGATCCTATCCTGCCTAACGTGATTTGAAACAGAACAATTACACCATGTCAGAATTTAACCATTCTCACTTTCCCAAGTTGTTAAAAAAACACTCATTTGATCAGCAGTTTTTTCCATATTCCACTTGCACAGAGTTTTTTTCTTAAAATACTAGGATTCAATCAACCTACAGGGTTGGGTTTTTTTAATCCCAGCACTCAGCACTCGAGACCAGATTTTCTTTCAAGCTTCCTACTAGCCTATTGCTGGCAAGAAGGAAATAAAGAAGTTACTTTTTAAAGCCAGTATTTGGCAAAACGAGCAGATAACATCTCTGCAAAGCTAAGGAGGCTTCTGTGGTATTAATGGTCTCATGCAAGGGCTTTTGAGAGAGCCTTCTCCTGCCTCACCTGGGTGAGATTACGTTTTCCGTAGCCTATAAAGAACCAGGATTCAATCATGGACCATTAAAGACAACAATGGTAAAAGGTGTGAGAACTACCGCGGCTGAAACGCTGCCAGACCGCTCATTTCTGGGCTACTGCGGCAGTTCCCAGGCAAGTTCCTCTCTCTCCACAGGTTGCCGGTACCGAGTCCGTGCCGCTTCCAGCACCGCTCCCGAGCCGGGCCGGAGCCCGCCCGTGCCCGGCTCCCCTCAGGGGTGAGCTGCAAGCCCGATTCCCCTTAGGTGTGCCCTGCTCCCCTCACGGGTGAGCTGAAGCCCGATCGCCCTCAGGCGTGCCCGGCTCCCCTCCCAGGTGCCAGCGAGCCGGGAGCACAGGTGGGTGAGCGTTCAATGCCCCGCAGCCGGGGCTCCAGGTGTCCCTCGGTCGCGGGGAGGCACCGCCGCCGCTCCCCGAGGCGCGCAGTGGCCCCTGCTGGTGCCCGCGGGGGGAGCGGAGCG
>WEIT01018850.1:604763-631729 GCA_013389985.1 Dryoscopus gambensis | reverse complement strand
GGGGGGGCGGGGCCGCCGCCCTCCCCTGAGGGGCGCTGCGCGGCTCCCCACCCCGGCCCCCGTCAGGCGTTCGGTCCGTGAAGTTCCCGGCTTTGAACGCGGTAAATCCGTGTTTTCCCCTCTCCGGGAGCAGCCCTGGGTCCCGTGGGTGCGGGACATGCGCGTTTTCCACGTGTAAAAACACGGAAAACCAAACGGTTCGGCACCAATCCGGGTATCCCCGCTATGTGGCGAGCCGGAGGGTGTGGGAAGCGGGAGCCCTGCTCTGCCGTGGTGCTGGGAACCAGCAATCCAGAGCCGCCGAGAAACCCGAAATCCAACTAAATGTAGGAAAATAACTTCGGGAAACTTGTGTTCTTGGGGAGCAACTCCGCTGCTCTGTTCGGGATGTCGCCTCTCCCAGTAAACATGCTTCTCAAAGATAAATAACGTGAAGACAAGGCCAGACATGCTCCGAAAAGGCAAATGCAATGTATTTTCATCCTCCTGGGGGTAATTAGTTTTATACAGCATTTGCCATTCAAATCCAAATCACTGGAATGCCGCATCGTTACCAGCCGGTTCCAGCCCTACTGCCGGATCCAGACTCCTTACAAAGGACACAATAAAAGCTATAAATATACATTCCTCCTTCATTAATCATATGGAGTATACCCTGATACTTTTTCCATCTCAGCTTGTTACCCACTAAATTATATCTTTACAACGCACACGGTGTCCTTGCTCATTTTATTCTTGACTAATTGAATCGTCTCTTTCAGGACATAAATTACGTGGGACCGGGGCTGGAGGTAACTGGGAGAGAACTGGACCCCTGGGGCACCGCAGGACCTGAAACGCGGGTACATCCCCCGCAAAACATGTTGCAAAATGTTTTAAACTAATTTCAAATCATTTGTTCCAAAAAACCCAGGCTTTTACGCTGGTTGTGAGACTCCCATTAAGGAAAGTTTCCCTTGATAACCTCGGTGTGTGTGGCAAGGGTGTCCCTCTTGTTGCAGGCAGCTCTATATTCCCGTGAAATTCTCCCTGATCCAGCGGGATTTGCAGATTTGTTTATGGAGAGGGTTTTCTGCGAGGCAGACGCTGGCAGAGCGCGCAGTGCCCCAAACACAGGTGTGGATTTTGCCGTAAAGGGATGCAGGGATGCGCACAGCGAATTAAACGCTGACATGACTGCAAAGCACCAGCTAGTACAGGTGTCTGGGGCGTCTCTCCTTGTGAAACTTGCTTCATTATTTTATGTTTCTGTCAGGAAACGGGGGGTTTGGCCACTAAAAATATCCCGGGGCATTTTCACAATGCAATAATTACCTCCTCAGAAGGATGTTTGGGTTTCTCCAGCTTACCCTTACCGAGTTACACTGCTATCTGATATGCCACAAGGATTACCAGCAACCAGCTGCAATTTATCCTGAAAATGGAAGCAGTGATTAAAAGGCAGGACTGGTAGTGTAACTCCTATTAAAGCTGGTTAGCAATTCCCATCATAAAATCCTGCCCTCAGTCGCCTTTAATAGGGCCAGACTAACCACTGTGCTGAAATTTAAGCATCTGAAGTTCATCCCTCGGGTTAAATTCTAAACATTTCTCCCTCTGTTCCTTCTGTCAGGGATTTTCTAGTCTGAAAATGAGAATGGTCACTTTGTCAGAGGTGTTCCCTCAAACCCTGCCATGAAAACCCTCCTGAAGCACCTCCTGGTGCTCGGCAGGGGCCTCCTGGCGCTGCCACTCCCCAGCAGCTCCGTCCTCAGCGCAGCCCGGGGCCGTAGGATCAGAGCTGGACCTGCAGCTCTGGTTCCTGGCTGCTCTGGACCATGCCATGTCTGCAGGTAGGAAGGGCAAACGGGGAACCTGTCCTTCCAGTCCTCCTGGGAAACATGGAGCAGGAAGCTCCTTGAAAAACGCGCAGTGGGAACGGGAACTGGGTCTGGGACGGGTAAGTTGGCAGGCACAGAGGCTCTGGAGAGAGACAGGTTCTCCAGGGTGGTGGGAAGGGAACGAGGAGCCAGAAGGACAAACAGGTCTGCCTGGAGGGAGGGATAAAGCAAAGCTCATAAGAAGGAGTCTGGAAGCCAGGCTGCTGGGAGAAGACTTTAAACCAGAGTGGGAATGAGAGAAGTTGCTGGCAGGAGGACATGCAGCCTGGGAGGACTGGGAGCTGTCCCTCTGATCTGGTCAAAGGTTGAGGGAGAGCTTGCTGGGCAAAGGGGATGAGATGGAAGAGCTGGAGTGGGGTAAGGGAGGAATTCTGAGGCTGGGGCCTATGGGAAGAGGGAATTCACCAGAGACAGTGGTGTTGGAAGGGGAATGACAGAAACTGGGGCAGGGAGGCAGAGCAGAAAGGTGAGGATTTAGGAAGGGGAATGAAGACCACCTGCAAAACAGTCAGCAGCAGGTACCTGAAGTACACTGAGAATGTCCCTCACCCCCTTGGAGTGCTGGAGCTTGTGCCAACCATGACATCCCTCATAGGAGCAAATTACCACATTGCTGATGGCCTGCATTGATGCCAACCCAGGATTACTTTGCTGGGGTTATCTCTACATGGCAAAGAAGTACATATTCAATAAAACAACAGTACTCAGGCTGCACAGTAACACACTCCCCAGTTATCAAACACCGGGAGAAAGGTGGCCAGTGCAGAAGGATAAGCCAGGCTCAGACACTGAACCAGGGAACCCAGGCAAGTGCCTCAACAACTTCCACCTCATTTACTGTAAAAATCAGGTGTAGGTGTTTTATGCACCTCGTGAAGAGCTGTGGGGCGAGCAAGCACAGCACTGTGGGTGGGGCAGCTGACTGCTGCTCCCAGAAAGGATTTTTAGCCTCGGGAATCTGTGGGATGCAAAGCACAGTCCCTAAACAGAGCCTGCCCAGCGCTGCACTAATTGTGCAGTCAGCGCTGCCCAGGTGCCTGGCCTGACATTTTGAAGCCTGACTTGCAGAAGTGGAGAGCTCTTGCAGATAAATCTGCAATAACTGAGAATTTATACAACTTCTGACTCAATTAGATGCTTTGCCATGTTCTATTTTCTGACAAAATCAGGCCATTGAGTATTTCTAATTGGATCTCTGAAATGAAAAGATATTTTTTACTATTCTGTCTGTATGCCCAAGTTCCTCGTCTTTAAAATAAAGGCAACACCAGTTCTCACTCCAGTGTTGAGAAAATGAATTAGAGTTTGTGAAGCACTTGGATACCATAGTGATGAGTCCCATGGAAAAGCTCAGGAGGAAATGAATAAATCTGTCTTCAGAACAATATTTGAATAGTCTGCTGTAAATAAAGCATGGGCCACACAGTGAACAGCGAGGAGAAAATAAAATTATTACTTAGTGAGCACAGTCTATTCTGTACAATGAGGGAGGCCAGGAACCTGTTGAAAGAACAGCGTGTGATCTAATTACAATTAAATACTTTATCATAATGCAAATGCATGGAAGGGACAAATTACAGTTGCATAGGCCACCTGAATGTTGGTATTTCTAAACTTTTAGACTCTTGAATTTAAAAAAAGCCACCACTGTTAGGTGCAAAGGTGTAACACACATGTATAAATGATTTCCTCGCCCTTTAATAGTGGGAGACAATATACGTACCCCCTCTGCCTCAGCCACTTAAGTGGAAAAAGTGTTTTTCTCCTCTTGGAGATATCTCAGCCTTACAGCCAAGATTTAACGCTGTCATTCACACGCTGACGTAGAGATTTAAATCCAGAATTTACCTTCTTTGGGAGTCTGTGCATGATCATCAGAGACAAACTGTTCTCCAGAGAGGGATCCAGGGGAGGACCTTCATTTTGGTGATTAAAATTTTGTGTTTTGCTTGGAGTGCTTCCCATTCCAAACCTGACCCCTGGTTTCTGGTGCAGAGGAGTGCTTCCCATTCCAAACCAGCCCCCTGGTTTCTGGTGCAGAGGCAAGGTTATGGAACAACAACTCCCCTGATCTTTCCGACTTCTCAGTCCCGAGGCTACGCTGAGCTTCCCCGACTCCTGCTGAGACTTGGAGCCGCTTCAGAGCGGCTGTAAATTGCACTGGGTTATCTGTCGCCCACAAGAAGGGTGATGGAATTAGGATTGCACTGTTCAGTGCCACTCTGGTCGTGCCTATTTTTCTCATCGTGATTTCTCTATTGCTTAGCAGGATGTGAGGTGACACTGAATCGTTACACCAATTTATTGTTATCCGGAGAATTTTCCGTTACTGGGTATCCTCTGGCAGCTGGTTAAGGCAGTTTGGGATAAGAAGGGGATGCAGCACAAATAAAGACGTGGCTCATTAAGTTTAAGACTTAGAGCTATGAGATACCTTCAGTTTAACCTGCTGTGCTGCCTCCCTTGTGTGAGGCATTGGCTCCATCCATGTACAACTTCTGGCAACATGACCTGTCTGATTATTCCTGATCTCCACCCTGATTCCAGTGCCCAGCAAGATGTGCTGTCTTTCATCCTTCAATAGGGGCTAGATTTATTTCTTTCATTTATTTTTCACATTTATTGGTCACAGATGTGGTTTTGCAAACTGCTCTGAGGTTAAAAGTCATTCTCTGGACTTTGCCGAGCAAATTCTAGGTTAGCAGGTCATGTGCCAGAAACCCTTCAACCCCAGCACATACTTCTGTCATTCCTGATGTCAACAGCAGTTCCAGCTCCTCACAGGAGTCGGGGAGGGTCATAAATGGAGGCAGACCTTCCAATCACTGAGGTGAGTTCCCTGGGATGTCTGAGAGGGAGGTGGAGCTCCCTGAGTCCCAGGTTGACGGAGTCTGAAACACAAGCAGGGCAGTTGGTGTAAAGTGCTTTTAAAGGCTTCCCTTACTGAGCAAGGGAGCTGCTGAGGTCTAATCCAGTGTTTGTTTACTTAGGGTTTTCAGAGGTAGATGGAGGGAACCTAGAATCCAAAATGCAAGGTTTACTGGAATCCAATCCACAATTTAAAAGAAAAGGGTAATGCAGTTGTTATCAGGAAGTACATAATGGTGTGGGATGTGGCTCTCTGGGCATCCAGGAGAGGAATGCAGGTAACCCCCAGGGGAAAGCCTGATGTTGTTGCAGTGAACGGGATTGTTGCCATCCATGTCAGCAGAGTGAGGTTTCATGGCTGGAAGCCTGTCGTGGGATGACACGGTGCCACAGGCACTCACAGCAGTCTCAGTGACTGTATTTTCCTGTTTTGGTGGTTGTCATTAGCTGTTCTTAGACGAGATCATTACTGGGGACACACTGACCACTGAGTCTCCATTCTTCTTCCCCAGTGTCCATGCCCTCACTTTCCCAGTGCCCCACTTCTCCCTGAGCTACTGCAACTCATCTTTGGGACTGAAAGACTCTCTGCACATCCAGTAAGAGAGGAGACAGATGGTCCATGCCCTCTCGTGTGAACAGGATCAGTCTCCTCTGCATCTTAAAAACCACATAAGCCAGGCGAGGATTCCAGGTGGTGTTTATCCCAAAGCATTTCCAACAATCCCACAAGAATGTTAATTACTGACACCAACAATCTTGTTCTCATTCATATAATGGGAGTGCCTAAAGGTCTTACCTGAGATTGGGCAGACACTGTAGGATTACACAGGAAAAGCGCAGAGGGGTTTTAGTCCAGGTTATCCTGACAGGAAGTTGGAAAGCAGAACCACAGAGGGGTGTTGGAAGTAGAGCAGCAGGGCCACCTTTCACATCTCCTGAGTCCCAGTGCTTCCGCTCTGTAAGCACCATCACGTCTTCCCCTGTGCCAGGGCAAGCGAGACTGCAGTGGTCTGAGAGAACTCAAAGCTAAAGGAAAACCGTGGAGAGGAGAGAGGATGAGAACAAAAGGAAATTAATTGATGCTTAGCACCTAGAAACACTCATTTGCCTCTGGGCTTGGGAAATCGAAGAAACAACCTTAGACCAACAGCAGAGGATGCCTGGAGAACGCACAGCCCATCGCTCCCGGGGAGCCGAGCGCCCCTTGCCGACCTCCCCTCTGCCCGCGGCAGGAACCAGCAGCAGCTCAGCCCGGCCCCTTCTGTGTGATACCGGGAAGGGCCAGCGCGGGTTGGGTCGTGTGGCTGGAATCAGATGGGTTGAGGGACTCCTGGAAACGGAAAGAAAAGGACGCATTGCCTGTGAGAGATACAGACAGATCCGCCAGAGTTAGATGAGCAAGTCCACACATAAAACCTGAGCCCAAAGAGACTTGACTGTTGTGTCAACGCCTACAACTCCCACAAGTGTCCTTCCTGTTGGTCTGCGTCTCAGACTATGAGTTTAGGTGTTTAAAACTGAATATACAGAAGCAATGATTCCAGGAGTCATTGCTTGGACATAGTGGCTGAAGTGGCTCTGCTTTAAATGACAGGAACTGGAGGCACAGAGTGCTATTAGAACCTTGTGACAGAACAGTAAATGTGAGCAAAATTACCTCAGTCCACTAATTTAACAATTCAAAACCAGTCATTGCTATGATGTAGTGAAGACAGGGACAGTGAGCCACAGGAACAGGAAGGAATAAAGACACTGGACAGTAGGCTGGGACAGGGACAGGGTCCTGTCTGCTGTAATGGTCTTGTTCATGCACTCTCACACAGCCCTTTAAAGTCAGAGTTTTGGCCTTGCTTCCTCCAACTGGAATGCTCAGACAAACCTCATTGCCCTTTCAAATGCTGTGAAGGAATTTCCTATACATGTAATGGATTTTTCATTGAGGAAATATTGGACTTCTTCATCTTTACCATGTTGTCTGACAAAGGGACAAGCTCAAACAGTTGTAAAATTCAACTGTTCAGAACAAGACCTGGTTTACAAAGGGCTTCCATTACCCAGGCTCGTAGGGTGCCACTGAAGGATGCTTGGAGTCCTGGGGGATTTCTTTTGCCACAAGGTCTGTGCACTGTTATCGTGGTGCCTCCCAAGGCACCTTCGTGCCAGGAAAGGTTGTGCTGCAGCACCCGGGAACACTGCAAAAGTCTGGACAAGACATTGGTGATGTAGCTGTCAGAGGAGAGCACGGAGGTCTCTTCCCAGAGAGCAATAGCAGGGGTACAGCCCTGATTTGCTAAGGACAGAAACAAGCAGTCCTGGTTTAAAAGCAGAGTTATGCCTTGACTCGTTCTGCATAAATTTATTTTTAAATCATTTCTATACTCTTGCAATTTTTAAGCATCTCTAAAACCAGGGTAAATTAGCCAGCATTCCTTCCTGGTGTTACCAGTCCACCCTCTTACCCCCATCAGCACAGTCTGACTCTTTCTCAGCTGCAGGACTGAGCAATGTGAAGACACAAGGACAGTTAAAAAGCAAAGAACACACTTTGTGCCAAGGAATGGTGCTGCACTGCGAGCTCTGGCAGGGAAAATGTGGGCAGCCTTCAGACACGTGAAGAGTCTTACTCCTCAAGCTCCAATCTGACACTTCTCACAGACATTCATTTCACTTTCTTTTGTTGCTGTTTAAACATCCCTTCAGGGCAATGCTTCTGCAAAAACACCACCGTTCTCCCACCTTTCCATGCTCGTCCCAGGGGACTGGTGATCAAAGCCAGGAGAGCAAACCAGGGGCTCCGATGGGATGTGGAACGTGGGTGAAGGAGCCATGAGCCCTCAGATCTCCCTGAGGCGCTCGGCACGTCAGCGTCACTGGGTCTGCTGTCACACAGGGCTCCTACCACTGGTGGTATTCCCTCAGCACCTGAATGGCAGCTTTAAAATCAAATTACATGAGTGCTACAGGCTGCAGCCCCTGGCTGAGCCCTGAAGTCAGACGAATTGAACCAACAAATATGCCTGGATAGCAGTTCCATAAGAAATGTCATCCTTACACTGCTCCACTTTTCCTCCTAACGGAACCTGACGGGGCTTATCGACTGCCCGGTATTCCTGCAGCTGCATCGGAAGTTATTGATCCTGAGAAATATGAAATGTGTCTCAGAGAGGTCAGAATGTGACTCTGTCCAAGTGAGACACAAAGGTGTTCAGAGATACTGAACGGAGCAGAGGGAGCAGCAGGAAACCACAGGCAGGGAGTTGACTCCAGCAGGGAGCGGTGCGGTTTGAACACCACGGCCCCAGGAAGGGGCGAAGGTGCTGATCCCAGTTCCTTGTGACCAGGAACCACCACGCTGTAAATGTTGCCCAGGCTGTTGCTCCACCTGTTTCCCTCTCCACTAATACACTTTTTTGGGGGGATGCTCTTAGAAGGACCAGAAGCTGAAATGCATTTCCTCCTGCTCCCACAGTGGAAGGCACGTGCTGGCAGGGCAATCTGGCAGGAAAACGCTCTTATGCTATACAGGCAATGGACATTTTGTGCATAAGCAAGATGCCTTCACATTCCCAAATAAATTCACCTAAAAAGCATCACTGCCAAAAACTGGAGAGAATTCAGATGCTTGGAACAAACTTACATTGCTAAAGTGAGGAACTGGTAGAGAAAGATGTTCAGGCTATCAGAAGTTGTTATCAGAAGTGTCCCTCATTTCTGAAAGCACAGAAGTGTAGGTATTCAACAAAAATCAATTTCTCAAAAAGACTCTCCTTCTGTGACCAAAAACCTTTGGTGAGGGCTGAGAAGAAATGGAGGTTTATGTCTGTATCATGTGCACATTTAGATTCCACGAAGCAAAGCAATGGTATTTTTCAGCCATGAGCCCTCTGAGGCAGATAACAAATAACAGAGATTTGACAGAGGGAGAAAAGCTTTCTCACAAATCTCCTGTTTTCCCAGTCCCAAAGGGCTGCAATCTGCCTCTGACCCCTCTTTCAGGCGGGCGCTTGCTCCATGATCTGTTGGCTTTGTGTTTTCAGACGGGAGTTCAGCGTTTTCCTGCCGACCCCCAGCAATCAGTAGCACTCAGCTGCTCCTTCTGGGGTGTCACCACGGTGTCCACCACTCCTGCAGCTGCCAGGACATTCTGGGCAGCACTGCCTTTGGGGAAGGCAGCACAGGGGACCACAAGGAATAGTATGACTGACTTTTTTTTTATGCTTACAACTACTGCTGTTGACGTGTGTTTTTACTAAAGAGCAGAGTTCATGAATTATGCTCAGCTCAAAAAGAAAGCTGTAAAAAAGTACTAGTGAAAGACATAAGGAAGAAAAACCTCAAAACCACGCCTGTTCTCTTACTCTCTCTTTTTTTTTTAAGTTCTGCATCCAATTTCAGGCAAATGCAGCAGTGCCTGGGGTGTGGTGCCTCCAGAAGGCTCCTGAAGAAGCACCTGCTGTGCACAGGCTCCTGCTGTGGGAAGGGGGCAGTGGGAACTCAGACACAAGAGCAGGTACCTCGCTGTGGGCAGTTTCCCCACCAGGAAGAGGAAGAATTTGGTCTTGTTCCTGGCTGCAGGTAGCTCTGACACAGGAAAGGTTCCACTGGTTCTCACTTGAGACAAGTGAATGATGCCTGTCCCGTTAGAAGTGACAAAGGTAAGATATCTTGCACTTCACCTAAAATTGACACCAGAAGAAGGGTAGGTTTAGATGGGATATTGGGAAGAAATTCTTGGCTGTTTGGTGCTGAGGCCCTGGCACAGGGTGCCCAGAGCAGCTGTGGCTACCCCTGGATCCCTGGCAGTGCCCAAGGCCAGGTTGGACAGGGCTTGGAGGACCCTGGGCTAGTGGGAGGTGTCCCTGCCATGGCAGGGGGTGGAACAAGGTGGTCTTTAAGGTCCCTTCCAACCTAAACCCTTCTGGGATTCTATGATCAAGAATGTGGGAATGCCAACACAGCCTGGAGCATGGACAAAATCCCTGTTCGGAGTTCCTGGACCCAGGGTGGGTGGGGTGACCCTGCAGCTGGAGGGTCCAAACCACAAAGATAAGTGGACATTAAAGTTGTACACCAACCTATGAACTTCTAGGAACTCGATTAACCCCAACCAAAAGCTACAAGCAGACTTTGGGAATTGAGCAGGGACACTGCTCTAAGTCAGCTCCCACAGCAGGGATTTTCCCTCTGACCAAAGGGATCCCTTGTTCAATGTATGGGGAGGCACAAGCAGCACAAGAGATGGTGTGAAAAATTAGCAGCATTTACAGTTGTGTTGAAAAGCCTTGTTCACAGCAGAACACCTTCCTCAGGTACCTGAACAGAGAATGGGGATTTTAAAAAACAGGGAAACCTGCACAGGGTGCTCAGTAAATCTGACTGGAGTACACCCACCTTAAAGCTCAACTCCTATATGGAATTTTTACCTGGAGTCCAGCTGACACCAGAGGAAAGGGTGAAAAGGTTCCCAGCTCTGTGAGAGATAATGACAGAAGTGACAGCAGTGGACACTGTTGGGTCACCAGAGAAAGGGGAAAAACGCAACCCTTTGTGATTACAGTCAAACACAAATAAATACATTGGAAAAGACCATTTTCTGTTTCCTGCAAGCAGTAAAGTTTGGGGGAAAACGGCCTATGACAAATATTTCTCTCTGCGGGAGGCAGCAGCAAGGCTCTGACAGGCACATTGGAAAACAGACCATACGTTTGTGCATATCCAACAGCCCCACTGGGAGACATCATTTCTCAGGCTGCCGGTGGGGTTGTGTTTGGCACTCGAACTGTTTCGGGGGCTTTGATAGCCCAGGATCTGTGTAGAGGATGTTTTGTTCTGAGGGAAAAGAGCACGAGCACATGACCAGAAGCTCTGATCAGCTATTGAGCAGAGCTCAACAACACAACTCCTTTGTAATGGAAATGCCGTATCTAGGCGTGAAATTAGGAAAGTAACGTGTACAAGCAGATTCCAAGAAGATTGAAGTCATCCCTGGTATTCCTGCCCCAGCAGAAAAGGATGCAAAGTTAAGACACCTCTGAGTAGTGAAGTGTCAACCCGATTTAGCTGCTCAAGCAATCAATGACGGATCTTTATGAGTGTTCAGGAGCCCTAACACACAGATCTTCCCAGGGAAACTGAAAGGAGCTAATTAATAGCCCAGATAAACAGAATGAAATGCAAAGCCAGACGTAGATCTTTACAGCCCGGTGCTGACTGCACTGAATTCTCTCATTGCACTCCCAGCTGACCCCAGTGAGGCATCAAGATTAATGCTCGTACAAAAAGCTTTTGCTTTCCACTTTTTGTAAAGCACTTGCAGGCTGTCTACTCGAGTGTTTTGCCTGGCTGCAATCAGAGATAGTTTAGTCTTGACTTACAGACTTAGCTGAGTTTTGCTCTCCCCTGTCCTGCTTCGAGCACCCTGAAGTGATACCTCTCTGTCCTTACTGCTCTGGCTGCTAAGAAGTGAATGCCCTCATAACTGAGGCTGTTGAACTCCAGCTTGTCCAGCTCCATTCATGTCCCCTGTTTGCAGTGCAGTTTGGGACCTTCTGGTGCCCCGAACTCCAGCAAGGTGATGATGTCACTCAGAGGTAAAACACAAGCCCCTGGGCAGGGATGTAGAGAAGTCATGGAAATCCTCCTTGTTCCCAAGAGGTGCAGTGTGAGGGCCCTCAGAGGAGCTTTAGGAGGAGTTCCAAGGCTGGCCTTGAACATGGGATATTTCCTGGGCAATGTACTCAGGGTCATTTGGCCTTTTCCAGAACAGGTAATGAGAGATGAGTTTGTGGGACACATGGCCAGCCCAGCAGAAGCAGCTCCTCCCCTCCTCCACCAGACCAAGGCCATTTTGATCCAAGTATTTTAGGGAGAAGTGCCAGTCAGTCTTGTCAGCAGTAAAGGTCTGTGTGGGAAGACATCCCCTCAAGTGCCTTGAGATGCCAGAGGAAGAAGTTAAACACTGAGGGTTAAGAGTCTGCCTCGCCCAGGCAGCTCCTGCAGCAGGGAGGGCCAAGAGCAGGTCTTCCAGGATCATGATTTTGGATTACAGTGCCTAAATTTTGTGTAAATTTCACTTCAGACTCTGCTTGGATGCAGCCTTAGATGTGCCTTGTTTTTCCAGTGGAGAGCAGCAATACTTCCATGGTGTTTCCCAGTGTCCCTGTTAAACTACTGATCCCTCTTCCAGAGCCATGGTGGAAGGTATGGCACAAAAAAGCTTTATTTTTTAACTAAAATGATGTAAGAGAGGACATCAAATAACAGGGTCAGCCTGAGGGCACTGAGAGGATTCATGGAATCACAGAATGGTTTTGGCTGGAAGGGACCTTAAAGCTCATCCAGAGCCACGCCCTGCCATGGCAGGGACACCTCCCACTGTCCCAGGTGCTCCCAGCCCCGTCCAGCCTGGCCTTGGGCACTGCCAGGGATCCAGGGGCAGCCACAGCTGCTCTGGGCACCCTGTGCCAGGGCCTGCCCACCCTCCCAGGGAACAACTCCTTCCCAATATCCCATCTAACCCTGGGATCCAGACAGATGTAAGATGCTTGAGAAGGGTAAATCTTGGGCTCAAGGGCTGCAGCTGACCTTGACTCTGTTCCTTGAGTGAGAGCTCTCCTGGTTCCAGAAGGAGCCTTTCTGTATGGAAGCTAAAGACCATTAAAACCTTCCAGAGGACAATATGAGATCCAGACAACATTCCCCTTTCTCCCAGCTCCCGCTTCCTCACACACCCCCTTGGCCGAGGAGGAGGAGCAGGTTCTGCTTGGCCTGATTTGGAAGGAGGACACAAACCCCACTGGCCGGGATCTGGAGTGATCCCGCTGCACCTCAGTCTTTCCTGTCCCATCATTCTAGTGACCCAGAAGTCCTGGAAAATAAATAATATTTGGAATTGTTGGGTTACTCATCTACACAAATGTCTTTCTGTCAATGCTGTGCATAAGGATATGCAGAGAAACCAGGAATGTTCTTGGGATTGGAGACCAGTGGGGGCAGAACATTTTTTGCAGGCCCACACAAAACTGTTGGGTTGTCCCAAGCTAATGTCCCAGAAGGACATCAGAGTCAGCACTTTCACTGCCGAAATTACCCACAACCAAGATAAAAACATGAAATATTAGTGGGAACATTGAGAAATAACGAAAACTGGTGCAGAAACCACGGTGGAATGTGCTCGCAGGGACATGCACAGGCACAGCCTGTCCAACGGACTCGTGGTCAGCCGCGATCCTGGCTCACAGCCTACAGCCAGTCCCTGAAACCTTCCACCAGCCTGAGTTCCTTCTGTACAAGGGGAGTCTCGTGGCCTGTTTTAAAGCTCTAACAGCTTCAGTTGGGTTTGAGCTCATCTTCTCTCCTGGACTAACAGGTGTTTGGGACGCTGTGAAGATCACACGGTCATTGTGGGAGAGGAAACTGTTCCCCTGTGACATCCCCCTGTGCTCTGTGCCCACAGACCTGAGGGTCTGTCACACAGCCTTGAGTCTGAGAGATGAGCAGGGGATGGAAAGAGCCAGCTGGGACCTCTGGAAACCTGGAATGCTCCTGGGATTAAGGAAGGGGGAAAGCACGAGCACTGGCCCCTTCTCCGAAAGCTGCACACCGAGATCCCAAATCACTTCTTGCTCCAGCACTCAGGAACTCACTGGAGTCAGAGCTTTGGGATTTAACTGCTGCTGGAAAAGGAGGAAACTCCTATTTGCGTGCACAAAGGTTGGGAGTTTTCTCCCTCCACTCCAGTGGAAATTTAATCCAACAGGCCCCTTGCTGTGTGTCCAGCGGCCTGGTCACCGCTGCCTCAGGTGAGCACAAATCCAGTGGACTGACGTGGGAAAACAACCTGGGCTGGAGATGTGCTCACACAGCTTCATTTAGATCTTTCCTGATGGGAGAATTGAGAACCAAAGATGTTCCCACCAAACCTACTCATGCAATTACTGGAGCACTTTGAAAATGTGATACGGATCAGCGGAGCAGCCTGCGCTTTTCCCAGGACAGAACGGGAGTGTGCAGACACTGCACTTTTGGGAAGCATCGAGAACCAGACACAGGAGCTTTGTGGCTTTTCTTCATTGGTTCTGACTTGCTCTGACTCCTCGCCTGCTCACCATTAGCACCCCGTGGTGCAGTTGTGTTTGACATCCCTCTAACAGCCCCTGATTTATACGGCCTCGCACAATCCCTCCTCCTCTGCGGCCTTGGGAGCAGCAGAGCAGACATCCTGAAATGGAACTCCTTTGAATCAGTCACTGCCAAAGGAGCAGACACCTTCAAAGACCATTATCTTTGTGAATCAAACTTCACCCTTCCCAAATGATCTCTTTTTTTTTAATGAAATGGAGCTTTTGGGGTTTGGCAGAAGGAGACAAATACTCCAGTGGGCAGACTTTAAAAAAAAAAAAAAAGGGTGAAAGCATGACTGAGATTCACAGAGTCACACAAGAAAGGAGAGAAAGGATCCAGAGAGAAATCCAATGTGCTACATTCATCACTCACTCATTCAATTACAAGGATTTGAGCAACTGTCTGGTGAAGGGAATTCAAGCTCCCCATTTAATGGTGTATCTCTGATGCTTTTCCACATGGCACTGCAGGAGATGAGCCGTGCTCCTTTCTACACCCATTCCCCACACAAAATCTTCAAACCATCACCACTGATGTTCCCTAATTTAGGATCCATGTCCTAACATTCTCTGCCTCCAAAGCATGGCCACCACTTAACGCCCTGCCTGCTTTAGGGATGTGGTTTTCCTTGGGTCTGATGGGAACACCACGATTATGTGCTGCACGTGCCAGAGAGGCAGGGCTGGGTGGGGAAGGAGAAGGGAGGCTTCAGCTCAGAAATGATAGTACCTATTTTTGGCTCCCGGAGCCAGGCTGTGCTGCTCCCACTCTGTTTTGATGCTCCAACACGTTTCACTGGAGATGTCACCAATCCCAGGCAGTCACGACAGTCTGGGGTGCTGGGATTCAGCCTCGTGGGGGAGGGAAGACGAGCAGCAATTTTTCTGAAGTCTGTGGCAGGAACAAATGGATTTGTGGTGACTGTTATTTGAATACTAGTATTTAGATGAGGAATTTTTTTCAGTCTGAACATACCATTAGAACACAGGAGATCTATACCTGGCTCTCCCTTCCACCTGGCTGCAGTGGGACATCCCCTCTTCCTAAACATCCACCCTTGTGCAGCCATGGTGAGGTTTTCAGATCTGGTTAAACATCTTGCAGAACCAAATGTCCTCTTGCTCCTCACTGCCTGGGACACATAAAATACAAAATACAGTCTCCTGGAGTGAATTCATGTCCCAAGTGTGTTTTACATAACTACAGTGCCTACTGGGGGTGCACAGGATTTTCCCAGCGCTCCAGGTGCTCCAGTTCCCACTTCTATTAAGTGACAACTTATTTACAACCCAGAGTTCTGAGGCAGCACAAGCCAAAGGCTCTGCTCGCATCACCTGCTGCAGGTACCCCGAGGAGGCTGTGAGATCCTCCCCTCTCCATGGCTGGGCTGCAGGGCAGCCCTGCGCAGGAGACAAGGCCAAAAACTCTCCTGAAACCCAACCCTCGACCTGGGCACCTCAGTCTGTGCTGAAGGGGCTCCCCACACCCAGGGCACCGTGTGCCCCCTGCCCCAGCAGCCTGTTCCTGCCTGGCACCGGCCCCTCAGTCCCGCAGCACTGAGTGCAGAGGGGAGACAAAGCTGTGGCTGCCCCTGGATCCCTGGCAGTGCCCAAGGCCAGGTTGGACTTGGAGCCACCTGTGGAAGGTGTCCCTGTCCATGGCAGGGGATGGAATGAGATGAGCTGTAAGGTCCCTCCCAACCCAAACCATGCTGTGATTCCAAATCCAACAGAATCCAAGGGAAGGGAAGGCAGAGGGTGAGGAGCTCGGGCATCTCTGATGCCAGGCCAGCGCTCTGGGAAAGCAGGAAACCAAATGCCAACCCTGTGGGCCTGCTGCTCACCCACCACAGGATCAGCTTTCCTTTCTTCAGCTGCTTTTCTTCATTCTGTTCTCCCGCAGCACCCTGTGCTACAGAGTGATAGCAACATGTAGCAGCTTCTCCAAACACAGTTATCTTTAGAAATGGAACAGTGAAAGAAAATGACACCGTGTAGACACTGCAAAAAGAAAGCCTTCACTACATTAAAAAAGAAAAGTTACATTCTTGATCAAGGAACAAACTGGTCTGAATAGTCACAATCACATTTTACAGCCATGTAACTCTTTTTATCTTTTTCTCTCCCAACATCTGAAGAAGTTGAACATCTGATTCCTTTATGTGGGAACTGCTTAAATCAGCACCGAGAGAAAATACGCAGTTGAATATTGATCTGAAAAGATGGAGGGAGTTCAGCCCTGAGTTAACGGTCCTGGATTTTGGACGGGGGCTGGCAGAGCTCAGCCCCTCTCAGGACCAGCCCCATCGTGGCTCCTGCCAGCCCTGCGGCCCGAGGCTCCTGCAGCTCCATTCTTTCCAGCAAAGGTTGGCTGAAGGAGCAAAGCACCATTTTATTTAATCATGGTTGGAGTTCTGGTATCCACAGGAAAAAAATCCTGGGAGCAGAGCCTATTTTCATGAGCAGTGCATACAGAGTGGTATAAAATGTCTGCACCGCTTCTTTCCACTCCAGCCTGTGCCTTTGAAGTCATGGTAACAGCTTTTGGATCCCAATCCTCTGGTGAGACTCCTTGATTTATTAGGTAAAACATCTGGAAAAAATGAGGACTTGTGGCAGTGCAAATCCTCCAGAAGGAGAGGAGAGAGGTTTCATCTGAGCAGCCCTCCTGTCAAAACGCAGGAAGCCTGAGCCCTGGCCGCTGGCTTGAGGGTGCTCCGAGGCTGAAAAGCTCCAGGCGGGCCCTTCCCGTTTCACCCAGTGGCCAGAAGGCAGCTGTGAGCAGAGGAATGTCCAGCAGCCCGGGGAGCTGGGACCACGCCAGGGCCTGGAATGGTTTGCAGACACTCGGCTGTCAGTGGCAGTGCTGCCCTTGACAGCACCAAGGAGCCCCTGGTGTAAATCCCGGCGCTCCGGGCGCTCTCGGGTTGTAAATACCGGTGAGTACCCGCCTGTCACCCTCACAGGAACAGGCACCAGCCCAACCCACTGCCCAGGCTCTCTCGGGATGTAAATACCGGTGAGTACGCGCCTGTCACCCTCACAGGAACAGGCACCAGCCCAACCCACTGCCCAGGCTCTCTCGGGATGTAAATACCGGTGAGTACGCGCCTGTCACCCTCACAGGAACAGGCACCAGCCCAACCCACTGCCCGGGCGCCCCGAGAGCGGCCCTGAGGTGACTTTTCCATCCCACAGTTACAGCAGGAATGCTGGAGAAGAAAATGGTTTGGAAGGAATGAAGCCCGTGCAAGTAACAAACAAGGCGACAGGCATTTTGTGAGGCAGATTCCTTGTGTTATTTGGAATCGGCCCTGAGGTAAGAGGGAAAGGAGAGGGGAGAGGGAAGAGCAGGAGCAGCTGGCTGCGCACGGGGCTCGGCGCCTCCGTGCAGTGTGAGCGGCGGGCAGACACGTGCGAGCCCGGGCCCGTGCGTGTGCATCCCGGCCGCGCGATTGTTACACGGGGCAAAGGTACGAATCGCCCAGGTACTTGACTCAGAATTATTTACTCTCTGCCTCCTCCACACAACAACCCAGGTTCCGAATTTCAGCGCCGACGCTCTGGGGAAAATCCCCCGAGACCCATCCTTTGCCAGTTATTTTCCCATCTAAATCCCCCTTCCAGCAATTTGAATAACGCAGTTCAAACACCAGCCCTGGTGCCAGGGGTGCTTTTTGGAGGGGGCGTGGGATGGGCGGAGGAGGGGGAGTTTGGGGAGTATTTTTTAATCAGATAAATTATTGCTGGGAAACCAGCCACTTCTCTCCATTCAATTTATACTCTATGGGGAATCCATCTAATACCCCTGCTCGGAGTGCGAGGCAGGACCAGCAAGATGCTGTATCAGACCAGGGAGGGAGGCAAAAGATGGGATGGAGTGCAGGGAATGAACAAACAACGGGAGGAAAGGGCTCTGGAAAAGCCTGCGGAGAAGATGGAAAGCCACGGGATGTGTCTGCAGCTCCTCAGACAAGAGCGGAGGGGAGAAAATTGCAGCAGTCTGGAGCGTGGGTGGAGTGGGATGAGGTGGGATGGGATGGGATGGGATCGGATGGGATGGGATGGGATGGGATGGCGCGGAACCGCGAGGAGCTTTTCACCTGTGGGGAGGTGGCACAGCTCCAGGCAGGATCAGGTTCCGATCGGGCTCTGCCTGAGTTTGCAAAGAGAGTTCAGTGACTTCCCCCGTTTCCCAGTGGAACTGGGAAGGTGCCAGTTCACCTCACCGCCGTAACTGGAAGTGGTGAACGCTTTGCTGGCCGGCGGAGAGAAGCCAAGGCCTGGGAACAGAGACAGCTCACAGCGCCCNGTGCCTGGGCACCTTGCCCTGCTGTCTGGGCACTCCTCTCATCCCTGGTGCTGTTCCCGGCTCAGCTCAGGCTCCGCTGCAGCTCCGCGCGTGGGGGACGGGCTGTGCCCCCAGGAGCTCCCTGTCCGAGCGGGCACGGCTGGCGCTGGGCACTGCCAGCAGGGGCACAGGCAGGCAGTGACCGCCCCGAGCCCGCTGCCCCGCGCGGGACCGGATCTCTTTCATGTGCGAACACCAATTTAGTCCAGAGGCTTCCCACTCCAGCACTTCCCAGTGACTATAAATGCACACGGAGTTTTTAAAGAATTACAGGGTAATGGCACCTGAATGGGTGTCGAGGTGCACTTTGCTGGCCTTTTATTCTTCTTTATAACAAAGAATTCAAAGCTTTAGTGGGAGAGTTGGCAGTAAGCTCAGGAGATGGGGAGACTTCTGAGGATGATTTCCCAGATTCTGGGAGTGACTACAGTACAGATAATGTTAGAAAATAAAGGAATTGACTCAGCAGGAGGCAAAAGGGAACAAGTGGAAGAGTAACTCTGCGCTGGAAAGCTGCGAGGAGAATATGACACAAAGCAGAAAAGAGAAATAAGGCCCAAAAAAAGAAATCCATCATGTATTTCAGAGCAATTCCTTCCGACAGCCTGACTGTCCAAAAACTGCTGAGTGCCGTTCTCAGGGAATTGGGCCTTACACGAAGCCCAGGGAATTCTGGCCCAAAACAACAAAGAGATGCTTTTACTCAGAGCCCATTCCCGCCCTCCCCAATAATCCACGGGCTCTCTCCAGTCCCCCCGGTTGTCTCCCAGTCTAAGCAGTGTGGA
This sequence comes from Dryoscopus gambensis, assembly GCA_013389985.1. Lineage (NCBI taxonomy): Eukaryota > Metazoa > Chordata > Aves > Passeriformes > Malaconotidae > Dryoscopus > Dryoscopus gambensis. The sequence goes on along the minus strand of WEIT01018850.1, from coordinate 612,720 downwards.
AGTGTCACTCCTGACATTACACCCTCCTTTCCCAGGCAAAATTAATGCTTGAATCAACACTGATCTAAACATGTAATTAAACCCCCTCTAGCCCACCTACCAAATAAACTCATTTCCAGATGCCAATTAACCTCCGAGGTTTTTACTGGGGATTACAGATCTCCCTAGAACTGCTCGTGCCAGGATGCAGGGAGCCCACTTGTTCTGCAAGTGTGAGGTCATGGGGATCACCTTAACCTTGGATCCTTGTCCAGCTACCACAGTCCTGGGAATAAAATTAATAACTTTCTGGCATTTTCTCCCTCTCTAAGAAATGGAGAAAGTGTTATCTCTTCCTCCTCATAATTTTTCCTTGCATGTTGAGTCCCCAGACATCTGTACTTTGTTAAAGCACTGCCCATTTCAGAGGCTTTTTCCAGGACTGGATGAACTCTGGTGACAGGTATCCAAGCTGCTCTGTACATTTAGTAGTCCCTAAATGCCTGCTTTGGAATCTGTTCCAGATTCTAATCATTTTACATTAAGACTCAGGGATTCAGTAACCTCTCCCCTCCCAGTCCCCAAGAAAAACAGAAACACCAGCCCTTCAACCCTAGATCAAACACAAACCTCTCCAAAGTCCCAGCCCAGAACCATCAGTCCATCAGTCTTCGTTCCCCATGACTCCTAGACTCCACAGGATGTGCAGAGTGTCCCTGTCCAAGGAAAGAACACCCACGACATGACTCAGGACTTTCTCCTGACAGGGACAAGGTGGAGGAGCTGCTCTTGGCCAGCACGTTCACATTAAGGGGCTGTTTAAGCCTCTCCAACATTTCTGGAGCCTCACTGGGCTGTGGGAGTTTTGGGCTGCTCCGTTGTTCCACGTTGCTTTTCATCCCTCATTTCTCTGACACCTGATGCCATGTGGTTTGTAGAAATCCCTCTGGGCTCAATCAGCTACGGAACTGAGCCTCCTTATTCTGCTTTTCTCTTCCACCCGTGAGGGCTCTGCTCTGGGTTTCTTTTTCCTCCGTCCAGCTGCAAACTTTCAGGTAACTTGTGGGAATTTTCTATCAGTGAAGTTACTCCCTACTCTGCTGACTGACAGTTTCAGAAGGAATTCAAGGGCAGGGAAGAACGGCAGGAAAACAGCAGGACACCTCTTTAGAAACCAAGACTGGTGCAAAAGGGCTGCTGGAAATCTTGCTTTCATCACCCACAAATTCCCTGATGCTTGAAAACGTCCCCCACTTTCCTGTCTTCTCCCATTTGCTGCAAGTCCTGACAGGAGCAGCTTCTGCTGGGAAGAGCTGACTGTGCCAGAATGGGAGAGCTGCTGCTCCTACACCGCCCTCCCCTCCCCAGATCCCCACATTTCAGCCCAGAAAATGGAAATTGCTCCGTGTTTACCAACCCTCCTGCTCCTTCCTGCTCCGCCAGGACCTCTGTGCCCGAGCCAGGTCTCTGCTGTTTACAAGCCCATCTGCTGCTGTTGCTTTTCTTCACCTGAAGTTCGAATGCTCCGCTCAGGATTCGCTCGCCGTTGTGTTGGGAACTGCAAAGAGCAGCCGAGGATTTCAGGTGGGAAGTGAGCAGCAGGGAGAGAGGAATACAAATCTGTTCTCATCTAAAGAGCCTTCAAAATAATTTTTTTAAAAAAAGAAAGAACCAGATGAAAGAGGAAATTCCAAATGTTTTCAGCAGTACAGTCATTCCAAGGAGAGTTTGTCTCATATTTTCATGAGAATTTGAACATTTAGAACCAGAAGGGAAAAAGCACAAGTGTTCCAATGGCTGTTTCCCTGAAATTACCCTGGTCCCTCTGGTCTCTGCAGTTTAATCTCTATAGGAGCTTCAAGCCTCCACTTTGCCCAAACCTGTCGAAAGCGAGTCGAGAGCTCTCCATGCAGTGTAACTCAAGGACACATCTTTCCAGGAGTAAGGGGAGAACTTTGGGAGTCAGAAAGAGACTGGAAATGTCTGTGTCTGCCCTGAGGCCTTCCGTGGGGTGGCCCGAGACTCCTCTGAGCGGCAGAGTTGCTGCCCTCCTGCCCGAGCCTGCAGGAGGGGTTGTCTCTCCGGAGGCCGATGGATTCAAGCTCTCTCCTATCCTTCCCTTTGCCAGCAGGGAAGCACAGTGTGGAACGAGCCTGGGCAGGTGCTCAGACACCACCGGGCTCCTGCCAGGAGCAGGGATGGGAAGCAGCTGGGCTGTGGATCACGCTGTGCTCCCGCACACGGCATGGCTGCAGTGGGAACCAGTGATGCCCCAGCTCCGCTGGGCCCCACTGCTGGCTCGGGCTTCTGTCTGCTCCCAGTTGCAGCCTCCCAGTCCCTCTTGGTGCCTGGCTTGGGAGGGAAAACAGAAATTGTTGTCCTGGACCCTTCCCAGAGTCACTGAGAATGAGGAGAACCCAAAGAGCTGAACTGCCCCGGCCAGAAGACATCAGTGGCCAAAGTGTCTTTGCTCCTGCCCTTCCTGTGCTTTACACGTGGAGCTGTGAACTGAGCCAAGAACTGGCTGAAGGGAGCAGCATTTGGAATGAGCCCTGCTGTGCCCTGAGCTGGGGAGGCCCAGCCTGTCCAACACACCTGCCATTCCAAGTGGGAGAGCAGACGTGGCAGGTTACAGAACAAACATCCACGGGGAGTTCCCACTTTATGTGTGGACAGTGACTGAGAAGGAGCAGGAAGAACTGGAAGGTGGAGAGGATGGATTCTCAGGAAGGAAAAGCCCACCAGAGGTTCCTTTTGACTGTCTCTCTGTGCCACTGGATCACAGTGGATCAGCTGCACCAGTTCCCAGCCAGGAATCCGCCTGGGTTAGGGAGGAACACGCTGTCCCACTTGGCAGCTTCCTGGCCCTGCCCTACCAGCTCAGCACAATGCACAGATCCCGTCCCAAGGCTGGAGGCTGTTGGGAAAGGAGGCTCCCAGGAGGGCAGGAGCTGGCTGAGGCCCCCACTGCGCCCCGGGCAGCTGCTCTGCTCCGGCCCAGAGCCCGGGGTAAGAGTCCCTTCCCTCTGCAACGCCAGCGGCCCTTCCCCAAAGGATGTGTGTGTTTGGACCATCTCTCTTTGAGGACTTCTCAGTGCAAAGCAAGGTCTGAAGACCCCAGAACTGCTCAGATGCGCTGAGTGAGTGCTGGTTCAGCTTCCCCAGCCCCAGAACGCTCGGGGAAACTGCTGGGTTTACAGACACACTCCCGGTGGAGCCGGCAAGGTGCTGGGATGCCCTGGAAACACAGTGCTCAGCAGGGGAGGGCAGAAAGACTGAAATTAGACTTTGCAAAAAGTTCCTGCCTCATTCATTCCCAGAAATGTCCTCCTTGAGCCGAGCTGTTCCTGGGAATAGCTGTGTCTAACACCAGGCAGTGCTGCAGCTCCTGGGGCCTGGAGCAGGACCTCAGGAGCACACATGCTCTTCATTAATGCTAATCCAGGAGAGCAGAACCTCGGAGGGGATTAAGCACACAGATACCGCCTCACGGAGCTGCGGTGCAGGGCGGGATCCAGCCTGGGCGTCCTCCAAAGCACACACTGAGATCTGGTTGCTCTGGTTTGGCCTCGACTTCGGCAGGATGGAAAGAGCTCAGGGAGATGGTGAGAGAGGGGAGAAGGAAGAAAGGAAAACAGTCTGCTCCCTGTGCCCCCCAAAAAGCAGCGTTTCACTGCCGAGGCTCTCAGCGTGCGCAACAAACTTGTCTCCCTTCCCTCGGCCTGCTTACATTGTTCACTTTCCTGCAAATTGTTTCCACATTTCTGTATAAATAACCCCGGTGCCAGCGAGGGGGAGGGGAGGCACGGGGAAGGGGTGGGAGGAAATCCAATGGCTTTGTTACTTTGGAAAAAGAAGGTGGAGGATGGAGAGGAGCGGTTGGAGCTGCAGCCCTGGCAGACGGAGCAGCGAGTTGCCATCGAGCTTGCGTTCAGACCTGGAGGAAGAAGAGTAAACAAGGAGGAGATTATATATAATTACAGACAATCATGTTGCTGGGGATAAACAGGAGTCAAAAGCACGGAGGCACTGGAGTCTGGCACATCCCCAAGCACGGAACAGAAGCCAGCCAGCAAGAGGCACTGCGGCTGGAACGCGCTTCCCTTTGGGCCTGCTTTCACTTAGCTCAGGGGCTGGGGGGTTTTGCCTCTCTTTTTGGCTGGAGGCATTCCCCCATAAAGAGAGGAGCCCATCCAATGGGGAGCAGAAGCCAAACTGAAGTCAGCAGAATTCTTGTCTGTGACATTCACAGATTACCCTGTGAGAAACGTCAGAAACATTTGGAAAAGATGCAGCCCACTGAGGTCAACAGGAAACACAACAACAACGGGAATTTCTGAACAAAAATGGCTTTAGAGACACTCCAGAAGCTGTGCCTGAGCGTCCTGTGGGCAGCTCCTCTTTGGCAGGACGCAGAGGGGGAGCTGCAGCTCAGGGTGGCACTCGGGTCCCGCGCGTGGCTCCCAGGGATCCAGGGCTTGCTTAACAGGGAAATGATGAACAAAGCCATGGAACAACGGCAGATGGGCCATAAGGGCTGTGCTGTGGGTTTTAAAACGAGGGCTTGGGGGAATTTAACAAAGGAAAAAGAAAAGGAGCCTCCTTTGTCCTCCTTTTTCCTTCCTTGGAGGCTCTGGAGAGTCAGAGGGAAGGTGACAAACAAAGGACAGCAACCTCCGATGGTGACAGGAGGAGATTGTTTAGTGAGGCAGTGTGAAGAGCTCTCTCCTAGGCACTGTTTTCAATCCAAATAGCTCACAGCCCGCTGAATTCTTAAGCCATTTTCCTGATCTCTCAGCTGTTCTTCATTGAGAACACAGGCAGATACTTCAAAGCAAAAAAGCAGAGAGGAAAAATAAATATATATAGGAAACAACCAGACCCGTGTTTAGAATCTGCGTAAGAGCAGAGGAGGCAGGGAATGCTCACAGGCTCCTTCACCTTCTCCCTTTCAGTACAGGTGCTCTAAGTGTCCTTTCTCCTACAGAAAGAAAATGGATTTTTAAAGGGAAATGACATTTTCTCTCTGAGAACAGTGTCACAGTTTGGTGGATGACATTACCTGGCCATCTGGGCGTAGGATTGCATCTTTTCTGTGAATTCATCATTATGGGCATTTTTCCTCTGGGATTTCTTCTGCTGACAAATCCTTCCCCAGAGGATGTACCTGTGTGTGTGCACATGCAGGGGCAAGTGAAAGATCTCTCTGCTGGCCATGTAGAAACTGTTTGGGTATCACAGACAAGTGGTAAAACAGGAGTCATGTTCCTCTCAAAACTGCTGTAAGAGCTCAGAAAGAGCGGAGGGAATGGGCTTGGAAAAGACACTAAAGGGTTAAAAAAGGTATTTGGGATCCAAGTCCTATCTACTCTAAATTTACATCGACTCTGTGAGGTAATATTTAAGCAATCTGCTCCCATGCCAAGTTACAACAGCTCCTTCCAAATATCCCAGACAGTGAACAGAACCAAGAATAAAAACAAGATAACACAACGATAGCAAAAATAGCCGAGCGCGTCCTTTCCCACGTGCCCCTGTGCAACGTGGGGCACAAAGAGAACCCGAGCCTTTTGGTGAGAGGGTAGGTCTGGACAGGCTGCAGCCTCTTCACTTTCTCTTTCATTTGTACCTGACCAGGAAGGGAGAAGGACACAGAGCTCTTGTGCTGATGTTCTGCAAAACTGAAATGAGGTTACTGATCTCCTGCAAGCACAAATGAACATCAATCACCAAACGCTCATCAAGGCACAAAACACAGTCCCTCAGTGTTATTAGACAGCAAGAATTAAGAGTTTATCAAGCCAGAAAGAGCGGGTCCTCGAGGGAGAATGGATTTCATAAGCAAGCGGCAAATCCTTCTCCAGGCACCTCGGTGCGACTTCAGCAGCGAGAAAATCAAAAGAGCTCCCACCTAGAGAGAAACTCACAGGAGTGTTCCCAGCAGGCATCTTAGGAAAAGCCCTCGGCGGAAGAAAGTGTCGATCCTGCCTCGCCTCCTCCTGCTTTCCTGAAGCAAAGAGCGAAAAAAGACGGGGAAATCAAACAGTATGATATTTGCGTTGCTGCTGATTTTTGCCCTGCAAAGCCAATCTGTGTGTGCTGGAGGAAAGGTTTGCACTAGCTTGTCACAAAATCTCTGCAGCTGGGTCAGGCAGTTGGACACCCTGGCTTAGGACAGGCCAGAGGCAGCAGTACCAGCCGGACATATCCCGCAGTGCATCCCCAGAGCTCTCCCAGGGCTGCAGTGGGAGCTGCTGGAGGTCGGCAGGGGTGAAACTCATCTGCATCTCACCCTGGTAATCCCATTTTGGAGACTGGAACCATGGGGAATGAAAATATGACTGAAGCATTTCTTTATTCCAAGTTTGCCTGGCTGCCTTGGAGTGCCACCTCTGGAAAATCCAACGAGAGAGGGACAGAGTAATTAGGGTTTTCCCCAGCTCCTTGCTGGTGGTGCTGGAAATCCTTGTATTCCCAGCCCTAGGACACTGTCATGTCCTAAATTGTCCAAGTGCACAGCAGCTGCACAGAGATGGGGGATCCCTGAGGTCAGGGACCACGGGCTGGGGGACCAGGGGATGAGCTGCAGCATCACCCACTGCACTTTTCATCACCAGTGACCTCTGCATGGCCCCGCTTCCCTACCCATGTGCTCCGGAGGCAGATGTTTAAACCTGCCAGCCAGAAAATGTGCTTCCCTGTCACTGGTCATGTGCTGACATGTCTTACGCAGCCACTTTGGAAATAAATATTCCCATTTTTTATGAAAACGGGCAGGAATGAGCTCAGCCCTCCAGGCCAGAGCTGCTGGGCACAGGCACCTTCCAACACATGCCTGTAATGGAGGCAGCAGGGGAACCCAACGTTTTGTTTAATGAAAAAAAGCCCTGTTTCAAGCTTCTGAAGGGTTATTATAAGCTGAGGCGAGATGAAACTCAAGACATAAGTCTCTTTGTATTTAATAATACATGGGATCAATTTTTCCTGTGGAGAAACTTCAATGAACACCTTTTTTTTATTTAAATCTTTTGTTGCAGGTATTGATTATTCATTGAAAATCTAAACCCCAAAGATGTGACCAAATGATTTCACAAAAAAGGTCTGATTTCTGCACCAAAGCAGGCATTTCCAAGCAGTGACAGCCCTTTTGCTGTACAGATATTGCAGCGCTGATGGTGAGTTTATAATTAGCCCGTGCGAATGTACTTAACTGCATTTCAAGGGAAACTACTCACCCCCTAAAGCAAAAATGCAGCTACAATGGGAGCCAGAGAAATGCAGCAAGCATTCTGATCTTAGCAGGTAATTAAAGCAGATTAATAAAAGTCAATTTATTACCAAACTGTCCCCAGAAAGGCTCCCACAAAGCCCACTTGAAGAGCTGTGACATCCAAGCCATCCCTGTCTGCTGAAGAGGCACCACCCCGGCTTTACTATGAAATCACTTTCTCACAGAGAAGGTCCAGCAGCCAATGACTCAAACACCTGCGTTTCTATACCTGATGCAGCACGAGGGTGCCATCCTTTTAAGCACCTATTTCTGCTTCTTTAACACCCCAGGTCTCCTCCTGAACGCTGGCTGTGCTGCGGGTCTGCTGGGATTTATTGTCCGGGCTGGAGGGGGGCTGGAGCAGCCATCAGGAGATGGGGATTGAGACGCACATGAGACAGGAGGAGGCAGGGAGAGAGAAAGAAAGGAAGAAGATCAATTAGCGCTCTGATCCCGGGGACCAAACGGCACAAATGCGGTCCCTAAAGTTCCCTCAAGTCGGTCTGGGCGTGAGCGCTGGGGAGGGACGCGGTGCTCTGTGCCAGAGCCCAGTTACAGCGGCCGGGCACGAGTCCCCAGATCACAATAAGGCGGCTTGAAGGTGACAGATTTCATTGTTGAAGGTGATAAAATTCCGCGTGGCGCGCTGCAAAACAAGGGCTGGAGCTGCGCCCGCGGAGAGGGAGCAGCGCCGCAGGCAGCGCGGCG
>WEIT01018850.1:527464-604692 GCA_013389985.1 Dryoscopus gambensis | reverse complement strand
GGAGGGGAAGGGGAAGGGGAAGGTCCTGTCCTGCAGGATGCACACCGGGCACTGCACCTCCTCCTGCCCGTGCTCCGTGCAGCTGCTCTCCCCCAGGTCCCTCCCATCTCCTGTGGGGGTAACACCAGCACAGGCTCGTGATGAACAAGGTGTCCCAAAAGATTCAGGCTTTGTTTTCCAAAATAACCCCCGATGCTGTTACTCAGGTAAAACACCCACCCAGCAAAAGCTTGACCTTTGCTGCCCTTAACGCGTGCCCACTTCGCTGCAGAGACTCTGTGGAAGGGCTCGGCAAGGACAGGTACTGACTCTTGGTCATACAGAGGTGCCGCTCAGGCTGGACACTGCCCCAGCCAGGCTGCTTGAAATGCAGGAAAGACTCAGTGGCAGAGATGTGAAAACAACAGGAAAATCAAAGCCTGAGACTAAAGGAGCAATTAGACCAGCCTCGGAATACATTTGAGTCAAACNTCCCTCCCTCCCCCCCCAACCCAGGCTGAGATCCAGCCTCACTGTCTGCTTCATCAGAGTATGCACAAAGTGCAGTGACAACACGTCTCCGAAGATGCTTTATCAGTTTTGCAAAGTCCCAGTTCATCCTCCTCTTGTGGATCCATTTACATATTGATGTATTTATTCCCCTCTCTCCAGGCAGGCCCCATGAGATTAAACTATTTTATTTACAAAGACATTGGGGTTGCAGCTCCTAACAATTAAGTCAGCCAAGATGGAACTTTGCTGGTGCTCTCAGATTGATGTGTGAACAGAGGAACCAGCCTCGTCAGCGATTCGGGAGCAGCCGGGGGGACTGGCTCAACCCCATCTCTATAAACCACTCAATAGCTGCTGCAACTGGGAAAAATGAATTGGGGTGGTGGGAGGCACCGATGTGCAGAAGGGAGAGATAATGAGGCAGCAGAAGGAGTGATGGATAAAACCAGGAGGAGAAACTTTGCCAGCAGGGCTCACCTTCAAAGGTTGGTGCTCCAGAGTGGGTTGTGCCTCCTGGGAACCTGCAGGCTCCTGGGAGCTGCCCCTGCTCCATCTCCCCCATCCAAGCCACGAACACAAGGCTCCAGCACGTGTTCCCACTGGATGCTGTGCCTCCCACCGGGTGAAATACATCCACCAGAGCACCTCAGGCTCCTTAAACACCGGAGCTGAAAAGTCACCTGCCTATTCAGGCCAGTATAAATCTGGCACACTATTGCCTCTCCCTGACAGCAACCTCATCCAGCGCCAGCGTTCTTCCCAGCATCTCTGACATTTCTGAATTATATTTAGAGACCTGGATGGGAATTTAATTTTGAAGTTTTCCACGGCACCCTGTCATATAAATATTCCGCAGTGCCTGCCGTCGGGGGTGCCGGTGCGGAGCGAGCCCGTGCCGCTGCCTCTAATTAAACAGGCCCAAGGAAGGGCACTAAAGAGTGCTGGAACCATCTTAAAAGTCAGCACGTGTCTCCCTATTAATTCTCACCCTGATCTTTTGCATAGCGCTATTGCCAGGCTAATTAATCACCGGTGTGAGCTCGAGCATTAATTGGAACAATGAATCATTTTTTTGTCTGTTCCTGGCCACTTCTAGCCTATAGGAATGCAGCTACTGCCGTTACTTTAATAATTATTATAAATATAAAGCCAGCAGCACGCACTACATTTGGTAGGCATTAAAAAAGACGTGGTATTTGGCCTGGAGCATTAACAATCTGGTGCATGTTCAGGGGAGTGATGGATGCAGCCCGCTGACAGACTGGAAATGTGCTCCCTGAATCACTTCAACTCAGGACACTTTATGAAGGTGCTGGGGAAAGCACAGGTTTCAGGGATCCAGTGTCTGGATCAACACGCTTCGGCAGGTCCTGGCCACTCGTGGCTTGTTGGGACTTCCAGGGTGCCCAGGGATGGAAACGTCTCCACGAACTGCATGAGGGGAGGAGAAGCTGCTGACGGAGCTGTTCCGAGGGATCAGATTATAAATGTATGGAATGACTCAGGTGCACCCTGCGTCCTGCCCAGCAGAAGAACCTGCATGCACAATGCCCGGCTGGGATGTGGCAGTGACAGCTCAGGCACTGGGGTCAGGACTCACCTCGGGTGTCAGGCTGGCAGAAGCACTCCGGGCTTCAGATGCTGGGAAACACAAATCCACAAGGATGAAAACAGAGCTTTTTAGGGAGGAAACAAAAGCTAAAATGTGAACAGCTATAAACCCCCAATTTGTCACCCAGAGGACTGCAAGTATTTCCTTTCCTTGCCGGCCTGGAGGCTGGGGAGAAGCAGGAGTGGGTGAAGGAGAGCTCAAGGTGAGGCCCGTCATTTACTGCTGCTGATGAATAAGCAAACCCCCACACCATGTTTTCCTCCAGGACAGGAAAAGCTCTGGAGTGTTTAGCAGGCTGGGCAGTTGTTCTTTTCCCCCTCCTGGGGTGTGTTTTACACGCTCTTCCAGCGAGACACAGGCCCACTATTAATTGTTCACACACATAAAACACATGGAATTCTCCTCCACCCCTACTCAGATCCAGCAGACCGAGTGGGGGAGGGCTGGAAAAGTCACCTACCGAGACAGAGGTGGGGGGAATAATGTAAGAAACATCTAAAAGGATTTGTGTTGGTTTTTAAAAAAATGTAATATACTTCTCTGCGCCAGTTTAAAAGCATAGGCTTGTTTGAACTTCCTAGGGAAGGCGGGAGCACGGGGCAGGAATTGGCAGGCTCCGATCTGGCTGCTTTTCCTTATTATGAGAAAATCCACTCTGGTCTTGCGCGAGGGTATGAATTCTTCATCTCATATTGTGTTTGCACAGAAGCGTGAAATACATCCCGAGCACTGGTGCCCGTCCCCGGAGCACAATGCGAGAACAACGAGGGCACTGAGAGCGGGGCCGCTGCCCCTGCAGGGCCCGGGCTCTGCGCTGCATTCACCACATCCATGGGGCTGAAAAGGAGAACCCGAGGCACGTATTTCCTCCCCAGCGCTCGGGGGCCCTGCGCTGTGAGCTGCCGTCCCTGTGGGAAGTTCCCGCCTTCCTCTCCGTAAACGTTCCCCCCGCTGCCGCTGAATCACCAAATAATCGGGAGACCCGTGGGAAGGGAATTAAAGGGTGGTTATCACGCTGCCGTGTTCTGCTCACTTTATTTGTTTTAAATGACCATGAAAGCAAAAGGGGGGAAAGAAAACACACAAGTGGAAACTTAATTGAGCTGCTGAAATGTCTTTAAAGGAGCATTCTGGGCTGGATTGTGATGCCTCGGCTCCCACTGGTGGCATTTGCTCACATGAGTGGGCAGCTGATGAGGCAGCTCGGGACCTTTTTCTGAGCGATCTGTGTCTCCTGCTGCGCGTTTGGAGCAGAGCGTGGGCACAGACACCCAGCTCTGGGGGCCTGGGGACACTGCATGTCCCAGAAAGGGGCAGGATGGGAGGGGGCTGCAGGGACATTGCTTTGGGCTACAAGGGTCGGAGTCCTTGTTTCAGGGCAGGGTTTGATACTCCAAGGGGAATATCCATGTTAGGGTACAGCTTTTCCCTCCTGGAGCCAAAGACCATCTGCCCTGGCTCCACTTCTGGGCAGGAGGAAAGGGGAACCCACTCCACTCATCACGGGCACCAAAGCGCAGGCACGAGGTGACAAAACCACCTGAAGCCACAAAGTGGCCTTGGTTAGATGCTGTCTCGGGGTGGAGGTTTGGGAAAGGCTTCCAGAGGGGCTGCAGAGCCCATGGGGGATTTATGGGGCAGGAGAGCACATCGAAGACCTGGGCTGCAGCTGGTCTGGGACAGGAGCACGATCGGAGGGTCAGGAATGGTCGCACAGGAACAGGAGGGCACTTCCCATGGAGGTGGCCGGCAGAAAAGGACAAAATGTGTGGAGAAGACTCTGACAGAGAAGAGGGAGGAACTGCCCTGACCAACTGGAACGTAGGAGAGGGGGCAAAGAAAAGCCACGATGTGGAAAGGCAGGTCCCACAATCCAGCACAAACCAACCCACCCACACCTGAGGGAGAAGGCAGGGCGGGACTGTGTGGGAAAAGGGGGCTCAAGGGGTGCAGTGTGGGAGCCCAGGGATCTGGCAGGGAACCTGCTGGACCTGCTGGAGCAGCCACGCTCTGGCTAATCTCCGAGTGAACAGAACTTGCCTCTGGCTTGTTACACCCCATTGTATTATGAGTCCAATATGCACCCAAGTAAATAAAAATGGGTTCCTCTCTGTTCAATCTTCTGCTGGATCTTAAAATCCTCCAACATGCAGGGAACTCTATCAAAGACCCTTTGGAAGGATCCCTGCATTTTCATGCCTGAGTTTCGAGTCCCATGCAAATCCCAGCAATGGGAGGAGGGAGAGCTGAGCTGCTCTGCCCTGCTGTGTGCATCTCTTACACTGGCCCAGCACTGCCCAAAGGAATGGATCAGCTCCTTTCTGATCCATTTGTCCAATCTCCTCCCCATGCATGGGCCGACTCCTGCCCAGGAGCAGGTTTTGGGATGCCCTATCTCCTGCTCAGTTCCTGCTGCCCCCACGCCCATGCCCCAGATGTTTTGTCAGGTGCCTTTCAAGCCCAGGATCTCCCAAGAGCCTGGTGCTCTGAAATCCAGTGAGGTGGGGTGCACATCCCACTTGGGCTGGGAAGATAACGAAAAGGGCAGCCAGGGATGGGAAGGGGGATGGAGACCTTCCTGCACACCTCCTGCTCCACTGGCTCTCACTAGGTCAGCACTTTCTGGGAATTGCTGCGTTGCCAGATGTTGATTGGGCATCTGACAGGAGATGAATAAAGCTAATAAAGCTCTTATTTCTGGCTATAAAAACAATAATGAAAAGCAGACAGGGATGTGGGATGGGCTGCCCAAGGCCTTCCCAGGCCGCACTGAGCCAACTGTAGCAGGAACTACCTTCAGCTGCCTTCCCTTCCCATTCCCTCCTGCCTGTGTGCCATGAGCAACAGCCCGGAGCTGGAGCACCTGGATGACACTGTGTACAGTCAGAATTCCTCCACTCCTGTCCAAGGCACTCCCTTTGGTTTGTTTTGCCCTGCCAAGCTCCCCAGCCCCAGCCTCCTCCAGATCCGTCAGTGCAGAGCCGACCCCAGAGTGAGATCAGGGCTGTGCCCAGCGGGGCAGCTCTGGCGTCCCCGCACAGGCCAAGGCACCTCCTTTTCATGAGGACTCCTCTGCCTCCAGCACAGCACCCGAGAGCTCTGTTCCCGTGCCAGAGGCTGCCCAGGCCTCCCCCACCGAGGGACAGCCCTGCCTGTGCTTTCAGCTCCTGCACAGCTAAAGACCAAGGTCTGAATATCAACCACTTCCTTCGTGCTCTGCTGTACCAGCCTGGGGATATTTGGCCAGTTCTGAGGAGTTCTGAGATTCTGAGATGTATTTCTGCAGGGACATTTGCAACACAGCTGCCAGCAGAAGAGCTGCCTTTGTCCCTCCCTCCAACAGTGACACCTCTGCTCTTGGGAAGTGCTGCAAAAGGGGCAGATCATAGAATCAGAAAATCACAGAATCCCAGAATGGTTTGGGTTGGATGGGTGCTTGAAGATCATGTCATCCCACCCCTGCCATGGCAGGGACACCTTCCACTATCCCAGGGTGCTCCAAGCTCCATCCAACCTGGCCTGGAACACTGGCAGGGATCCAGGGGCAGCCACAGCTGCTCTGGGCACCCTGTGCCAGGGCCTCACCACCCTCACAGGGAGGAATTTCTCCCTCATATCCCATCTACCCCTGCCCTCTGGCAGTGGGAAGCCAGATCCTGCCATGCCCACACCTCCCAAAGCCAGGTGGCAGCTGCAGATTTGGAGGGTGAAGGGGATATTTATAAACAACTCCCTGGGTTTATAACCTCATAACCAGGGATCTAAATGAGCTCCGAGGCTGCCCCATGAGAGGTCTCGAACAAGTCGCACACCTGAGGCTTGGTGGCAAAGGTATGCTTTGTGGAAAGGTCTCATCCTGCCACGCTGCCGTTCTGGGAATGCTGGCACTGCCCTGTGCACACCTGGCTCTGGATATACCTGCAGCTCCAGCTCAGGCCACGGCAATCAGAGCAGCCCTGTTCCCCGCCGGGATCCAGGCTGGCAGCTGAAAAGAAACATTCAAAATGTGCATTAACACCACTTTAGGGGGTGGCCACCACCACAGGGACAATGTCCAGCACCACAGGGACAATGTCCAGCACCATAGGGACAGTGTCCAGCCTGGCTGACACACAAAGCAGAGTCACATGACTGTGGTAAGCTGCAGCTCAGGCCTAGCTCTGACTCATAAAGCCAGGAACAGGAGTTCTTCCCAAACACCAGCGCCTTCAGCCCAGAAACTGCTGCAATCCACGTGGGAAAACCTCCTGCTGGACCTCAGAAGGCCAAGGAGTCAATTCCTGATCCAAAGGCCAGCGAGCTGCCTCAATACCACAGGCAATCTGGTGACACTTGTGCAAACACCTGCACCAGCAGTGACACACACACCCACGCATTTAACATTTCTGTTTTCCCAGGCCTCAGTTGCCAGCATAATGGATTGGGAATGTACATTTAAGGTGGAAAGCATTCCTGGAAACTGGCTGTTCTTCAAAGGCATATTTACTGGATGTTCCAACAGCCGCGACTCGATAAACATACAGCAATATTACGCTGGCTAAAAATATCTGGGATAGAAGAGTGAAACTCCCATTGCCATTTTATTTAATATTTTTATCAGTGATCTAAATGACTCTATATAAATTCTTGTCATGGGAAGTTTGCAGATGCTAACGAGGTTGGTGGGAGGGGAACAAGAGGAAGGACTGGGCTATCAGTACACTGGGATCTGACGTGAGTGAGAGCTGGCCACATGCCAGTGAAACATGATTTAAACAGTCAGATACAAGGTAAGAAATCTGAAACCAGAAACACAGGTTACACTCACAAGATGCTGCCTCAGAACAGAATAGTTTGGAAAAGGACTTGGAGGACACTGGAGATTTGCCATAGCCCTAAAGCTAGGATGTCCAGCACTGGAAGAGCTTCCCAGGGCACCAGGTGAAATGATGAGGTCAGGTGTTTTCCAGAAGGGGCTCTTTACCTCACCTCTGGGAGAAATTATACAGGGGGTTGGTTATACAACACGTGGCTGTGGGAATCCCTGGATTACTATACTGGAGTCTTGTCCTTGCACAAACTGTTTGGAGCAGGCATCTCTTTGTATGTGAAGGAATGGAGGAAGGCTGTGGAATGGCTCAGGCAGCCTGAAGGACTTTTCCTGGCTGCCTCGAACTCTACACAAGGGGATACTTCTGCTTAAGCTTTACATACTGTAAGTTATAGGGCTGTCTCTTCCCAAATTAAGCAAACAGAGATTCCCTCCTGCCGAGCTGAAAATCTCAGTATCAGTTTCTCCAGTCCTCACCAAATCCTCACCAGTCTGGCTCTGGAGAAAATGCATAAAGAACCCCCGTCTGCTCCGAGTTCCAGCTGGGGAGCTGCACGGATATCAGCGAGGTTTCAGGGTGTAACAGAGCAGAAACCAGCTCAGCATGCTCATCTTCTCAAGCTAAGTCTGTCCTTCTGTTTCCATAGATTAGCTCTTCCCGGCGTTCCCCCTGCACAGGATGCCAGCCTGGCCATGGCAGCAGCGAGCCGCGAACAGCGGGAGGTCCCGCTTCATTCAGCACCAGCTCCCACGTCCCCAGCACTGGCAGCTTTGTTCTTCTGGTTCCTGTCTGATCTCTCCAGCCCCGTCTTACATTCCTCCTTCAGGGTCCCCTCCGAAAGTTACTCCACAAAACGGGATCCTGCTTTTCTATTTCAAATCCAGGGCTGGCATCAGAGCAAAAATAAAAAGCAATCCATCCTCACACCGATGCAGAAGGGTCTTTTTCCATCTCTCCCTTGGTTTGTGCAAGCTGAACTGTCCCAAGTGAAAATTCAGCTGTTTGGATACACAGGGAATGCGTGGACTCAGGCAGTGGGATACAGGGAGTGTACTTCCTGGATAAAAAAGTGAATGCATTGAATAAACTGATCTTACCTGAACAGCTTCCTGCCAAAGCCAGCTGGGAGCTCGTGTCAGTCACTGGGTGAGCTCCACTTCTCACTGCTCCCATTCGGTGCTGTGTCCCACACAGCACAGCATCTCTTGGCTCCTAAATCCCACGCCATCAGTGGCAACTTTTCTACTGTAGGCCAGATCCTTGGTGGAGTACCAGGGGCAAGTGTTCTCGGCAGATCCAAGTCTGCCCAGACAGTGCCATCCCTTCCCTTGGGAGCTGCAGCGATTCTAATCACGAAACAAGCAACTTCCTGACTGCGAGCTATTGCTTCCCTGGAACAACAGCATTTCAGAGTGAATGTGTTATCGAGACAATAAACCAGGCTGTGCATGTCCAGATTAACTCTCATCTGCTGCTTCCGGGAAGGAGCAGCTGCTCTGACAGCTCCCTGCACCTCCCGTGCCTGTGTTGGTGTTTGCTGTATCTGAAGCAGGGCAGCTCCTTTGAGGGGACTCTCCTGACCTTCCCAATTGCTACAGGCAGGTCCAGGCTGCAGAACGGGAGTCCCTTCAGCTGTGGGAGGAGCCCCAGAGACCCACAGAGCCCACACTGCTCGTGAATGCTCCAAGCCGTGGGGCCAGACCAGAGCTATCCCAAGTAATTCCTCCCGAAACTCAGAGTGGACCAGCACTGGACGTTTCACTCCCCAGATCTATTCCTCTTGCACCCTCCTGCTTCCTAGTGCAGGTGGGACCTCTAGGAAGCCTCTCTGCCCCTGCTTGTCTCCCTGCAGGACCTCTTGGTGTTTCCCAGACAGCTTACACAGCCCAGTCAGCTAAATCTCCCCCCACTCCACTCTGCTCTGGTTCAGCTAAACAAGACTCCCCCTAGCCGGAGAGGGAAGGTGGTATGACAGGAGCTAACAGGTTGTCAAGAGCAGCTGTGGCTGCCCCATCCCTGGAAGTGCTCCAGGCCAGGCTGGAGCAACCTGGTCTAGTGGGAAGTGTCCCTGCCCATAGCAGTGGTTGGGACTGGATGGGCTTTAAGCTCCCTCCTAACCTCACCAGTCTGTGATTCCCTGATTATCCTCTTGTCTGTGAGTGCAGCCTTCAGAGGTCCACGCCCTGGGAGCTTGGACCAGCAAACCTCTGCAATTCACTGTCAGGCTGTGGAGAAAAGAAAATCCAGAGGTGAGGTTCAGGAAGGGAACCGTGTGTTCTCATGTTGAAGGCCCTGAAGGAAACGGAGGTGAATACCTATAAAGAAATTACCAGGATCGTTAAGGTTTAATAATTATCTTTGCATCTGATAAGCTATTGGAGCGTTAATTTCCTGCGAGTTTTTTGTGAGCTACTGTCTGTACAACAAATTGTGTGTGAGCTCAGCCTGGCGTTCCCGGGCTCCGATGACAGCCTGGGTAAGATGTGCTCAGCCACCAGTTATTTTCCAATTAACATGGAGCTGTGGTGTGATGAGTAATCATGCACAGAGAGAGGGAATCTTAACTTGCATGCCCTCAGAACAGGTTGCTGGGATTTCTAACGGGTGGCAAATAATTGCAAATCCTAACCAACCAAAATAACGGGGCCCTGGCCAGTGTCAGGTCTAATTTCACTAAACACCAGGGTCATTACATTCTCCTGTGGCGGCTGATTTTGAACCGGCACCAGGAATGAGTTATTCCCACTCCACGGGGATTTCAGATTTCATCTTCGCTTCTATCTTTGATTTATTGAACAGATTTATTTTCTGGGTCACATGTTAATATTTTTGCCCTTCTGCTAATGATAAGGTTTGCAGATCAGTGTCATTGGTAAAGGAATCAGGAGTGTGGCATCTGGGTGTGCTGGAAGTGCAACTGGCCACCTTTAGGCACTTCCACTGGCTCTGAAACACTGGAGTTCTCCCCCTTTGCAGAAATCTCAGTTCAAATGCATCACTCTTCTCCCAGAAATGAATTCTGCCTCAGGAGCTGATTTAAATCAGAGACCAACATAGAGGAAAAACCACTCTCCTGCTTTTTTCACTCTTCCCCTGCTCAGAATCTCATGCGACAAATCAGCTGCTACTTACGGAACATCTTCCCAAGACTGAGCATTTTTCCTGGAGAGGCTGGAAGAGGAGGCCACGTCGCACTGCCTCTGGAGCAGCACAGTCAGCACACCACTCTGGAAGCTGCTCCCAGCTACTTTCTATCAAACACTGCTGCACAATGTTTATGGTGACAGGTTCTTTAGGACCCAAACATTTTTTTAAATGAAGGAAAACTCTCTCCGTGTCCTGCAGGTGATTTGTCTCCCCCCACACTCCCAGTAAAACATCCCCACCCTAAAAACTCCAGTTTGTACCTCCAGCTCTGCAACTGCCACAGAGCTTCCTGGTCCAGTCAGGATCATGTTTTCAGGCTCCCTACATAATTTAGCAAGATTTTACTGCCAGAAAGTAATTTCTCTGCAAAGAAAGACCAGTAAGTCTTGCCTGATCCCTTTAGGTCTGTATAACTGCAAATTTAATGACCCTACACGCTGCTGTGTCCCGTAAATCTTTAATAAAAATATTAAAGAGCCCCAGCAGAGGATCTGCTGCTCAGCCCCCTCCTCACTGACACTCACCCTGAGCTCTGAGCCTTCTTCCCAGTATTTTACCCTTTTCAATAATAGATTATTTTAACCTACATTTAGGGAGTTTGGACCATAATCCATCAGGCAAAATTTTCTTAAAGCCTTGTGGACAACCAGATAGATTTATACTATCTAGCCTGATAGTTATTTCATTAGCATAAGTGATCAAATTAGTCTGACATGATTTACCTGCAATACATCCATGCTGACTCACTCCTATTACAGTAAATTTATTCGTCCTAAAAAAAAAAAATTGATCTGCAAACTAACTGTAACTGAACATTTTAGAAGAACAATATTCCTCTGGAATCTCTGCCTCCTGTTATCATTTTTGTTGGGATGGAGCACAGGCATTTTGGGGTTGTTTTGAGAATGGGCCAGACTAAAAGCAAGCCAGAGGGCACAGGAACCAGTGGAGGCATGAAAGAATTGCCATTGCAGAGAGGGCAGCCACAGTCAAGGACACTTGACTCCTTTCAGAGAGAGGCACAGCACCAGGAATTAAGCCTGGCACAAGACACTCAAAATGGGATTTATCTGATCTGATTTTCTGCAGACCCTGACGAAGCAGCCTGGGCAAGAGAGAGAGGAGGAGCTCCCCCTTGGAGCTTCCAACCACAGACCCACCACTGCCTTCTACTCCTAATGAAACTACTAAAGCCCACTCCCTAAAAAATAAAAAAATCTGTAGCATGGCCAAACGATCTGCTTCTTCCAGTTCCTCTTCCCACCATGGTGGGCAATCACGTCCTTCCCTGAAGGGTTTGCCCACAGCTGAATGCAGCTGCCAGGCCCCAGGGAGCAGCCCCAGCCTGCAGGGATTGCTGCGGGCACAGCTCACAGGCACTCTCTGGGGCCTGGGGTGCAATTCCAGCTCTGCTCCTGTCCTCTTGTGCCACCTTTAGGCACAGCACCTTCCTCCCGGAGCTGGCTTCCCCTCCCACGGATGCCTCAGGTTTTAACTTTTCTATTTCTCAAACCCTGTGCTGCCTGGTGTGTAGCTCTGCAGTTCCGTGTGGCCCGTGAGCTGCTGTTCTCTCTCTGGTTAGACATAACAAAGCCTCTCCAAGCTTGCTCTCCAAGGACACTCAGATTGTCCCAGGCCCCAAAATGTGTAAACTAAAAGCCTCTGAAGAGGAGGGCAAACTTGGGGTAGTTACATCATCAACTGAAGTTTTAATTGGAGAATTAACCCTGATGTGCAAATGAACCAAACTTACAAAAGTGTGAAGAACTTGTGACTCAGGGTCCATCTTGGGTGTCGCCTTTGACTCCCTAGGGTGTACCTTTGAAGGCCCTTCAAATAAATACTCACCTTTATTCCCTTATTCCTGTCTAGTCCCTGTTTTAGGTGGCCATCCCAGGCATCACCACATCAAGCCTGACCCGGGTAAACGCAGAACTCTCCAGAGGACAGAGCAACTCAGAGTCCACTGGGCAAAGATTTCTAAATCTGCTTCCAACTCTTTCAGTCAAAGCAGAGACTTTTCTTTCATTTTGCTGTTGGCTGAATGTTCAGTCGAGATTCCTCACACAGGATTTAAAGATGGGGGAGGAGGGAGAGGGACTTTTTATATGGGCAGGCAGTGACAAGGCAAGGGGCAGTGGTTTTAAACTGCCAGAGGGCAGGGCTGGATGGGATATTGGGAAGGAATTGTTCCCTGGGAGGGTGGGCAGGCCCTGGCCCAGGGTGCCCAGAGCAGCTGTGGCTGCCCCTGGATCCCTGGCAGTGCCCAAGGCCAGGCTGGACGGGGCTGGGAGCAGCCTGGGACAGTGGGAGGTGTCCCTGCCATGGCAGGGGGGGGATGAGATGAGCTTTAAGGTCCTTTCCAAGCCCAACCATTCTGGGATTCCATGACTTGGGAACTTAACCACATAACACCTGCAAATTGAATTTTGTCTAGGGAAGTATTTTGATATCAAAGGATGCTGATGAAGGCCCACTCTGCAGGCAGCTATTGGATAATTGGGTTACCACCTGAATCATTAAATAACATTTTAATTTCAACCCTGTTCTCCAAGACAATGCAGCCACATTCAACTTTGTGCTGAGGGCAAAGTCAGTCAAGTAGTTATTAAATGGTCACAGTTGAGAGGTAGAACAAAGGTCCAGTCATTAAAGCATTGGAAAACTGGGCCTTTTCCACTGTATAATCCTCTGTCAAGCCTCCCCACTAGTTGGCACAGTAAAATAATATAGCCTGAGATGATATTTTTTTCCTCCTACATAAACTCTCATTCAGTTTCTTGGGGAAAAGAAAAACCTTTTCAGGCTCTTAAGAGTTTAAAGATAAATAAATTTAAGTGTGACAGTCACTGAGGCGTTTCCAGCCTGCTGTGCTGGATCAAGGGATGAGTCGTGCTCTTGAGGAAGAACAGGCACCAGTGAGGATGCATCCCTGATCAACCAGCAAAATTCAGTGGAACTGAGGCTGGTCCTTAGGCGCCATTGACTTCAAAAGGTTTTAAGCACATGTTTAAAATTATGGGAGGCTTTGATAACCTGGGACCTTGGTCAAATCCAAGGATCTCTCTAGGAAAGGAGGAGACACCGTCCCCAAGCACAGGACACACATGGCACTCCACATAACCCCTTAATTAGCACGTCATCTGTGCCCTACCAGGAAATCTGAGTCTCTTCTCCATGAGCACCATCAACGTCATGGCACTGCTGCAAGAACCTTCTCCTTAATGACACAGGATTGCTGGAGCAACCACGCACTCTAATTAGTCCCAAAACAAAGTACTTCAGAAACTTGCTTTTAACAAGTGGTACTACCATCCTGATTGCCAGCCAGCATTCCGCCACCATAAAATGATGTTCTTCTTATGCAGGAAAACAGATTTTTCCTGCTTCTAAGATGCTGCAGATTGGAGATTTTTTCTGGGCTTTTTGAGTCCTGTGTCCTTACTGATCTCAGGGTCAGCACTGACAAGGGAGCTCATCAGGCAGAATGATCTCTGGAGCAGGTTCCCAGCTGGATTAAACACTGCTGTGAATGGAGGAAATCAACCCAAAAACTAACAGGGAAAATGACAGCCTTTCTGCCGTTTGACAGAGATCTTGCTTTTCCCTCTTTTTTCCCTTGTACACGTTCATAATTTTGTAGACAGGTAATTACGTGTCTGATGTAAAGACCACCCCTCCTAGTTCATGCTTCAAAGCTGACAGAATTCAGTTGCAATTCCATCCCAGCAGTCACAGATCCAGCAGAAATGCAGCTGGGATGGAGGTGGAAGAGCTCACTTCCAATTGAGGTATTTGAGTGGGAGACGTGGAATCAGCCATGGAGCTGCTGCTCTTGCCTTTACTTTCATCCTCCAAGCACAGGGGAGACATGAAGGAATGCAGGGCTGAGCTCAGTTCTTCCACAAGACAGGGATCCAGGCCCTGCTCCCACCTGAGCAGGACTGCACCCAACCTTTCTCAGGAAGGGAATTAAGCGGGGTGAACTAAGATTCCCCTGTACTCGAGCCTGTTTCCTACAGCCAGCTCAGCATCCTAGCCCTGCCATTCCCATGCCTCCCACCCCGGCCGTGGCAGGGGCAGAGCCAGCTCAGTCTGCCCAGGCTCCCTGCCCAGGCGTGCCCTTCCTTCCCCACAGAGCCCCACACCACATTCCCCGGGACTGCAAAACTCCTGGCAGGCAGTGGCTGGCAGCCATGTGGGCCAGTGAGCACACGTTATGAGGGGACGGCAGGAGTGAGGAACACCTCAGAATTTAGGGCATGGTAGCCCAATCTCCCAGCTTCTTCTGAAGCACGGAGTGGACTCTGCTCAGGAGAGGAGCTGGTGTAGAATTCAGAATCACAGAACATTCTGAGCTGGAAGGGACCCACAAGGATCATCGAGTCCCACTCTTAAGCGAATGCTCCATACAGGGTCAAACCCACAACCCTGGCATTATTAGCACCATGCTCTGACCAGCTGAGCTACGCCCAGTGAAGACCTGCAGGGAATTTTCATAAGGACACCGGCCCGGAAACTCTGCTCCTTTGTCAGGTGGTGGTTGGGGGGTCAGAGCGAGAGCTGCACTGCCAAGATCACGTGTAAATAAACACATCAAACAACCAGAGAAAAAGCAGGAGTGGAGTGAACAAACATTTGCTTTAACAGCAGCTTCCACTCACCTGGATCTTGTCAAAACACCTTTATCTCATCACCAGCACTGCTCAGCATCAGCGCCGTGCCATCCTTGTAGGGCAAACAAACCTTCCCACAAGATGTGAAGATGAAGGGGAAGAGTGAAAACAGCTTCACTGGTTTTCTAGTGACAGGATGGCCAGTGGAGAAAACTGATAGTCCCTGAACAAAACCAAAGACTGAGTAGGAAATGAGCCCTGAAATTACCATGAGACATTTCCCTGTTTAACAGACACTTGTTCTGGAGGTCTTCAGTCATTGTTATTTCAGGGTCGTGCCTGGCATCACTTCTTTCTGACACATAGAACAAGCCAGAAATGTATCCAAACTGCTCCTGAGAAGCTCCAGCCCTGGGGACTGTCCCTCTCCAGCCCAGGAAATCTGCTCACACCATTACTACTCTTACCACTTCCCCATCACCTACGCTGAATATCCCTTGTTGTTAAGTCCATTCTTGCCCTCCCAGCACAGACCTGTCCCTCCCTCTTTGCCAGAGCATCATCCCCAGGTGCTCTCTTGCCCAAACACTCCCAGCTCCCTCTGTCTGCTCCCTGGGAAAACGTTCGCTGGATCTATGATCGCTCCAACCTGCTGCTCATCTCTGCTGTGTGTGCACCTCCTGCCTCCCCACTGAGGCAGGGACTGGTTTACAGATCTTTCAGGTGCAATTTCTGTTTTATGAATAAAAGAAAATATCTGGTCAATCAGAGACATGGGGAAAAAGAAACACAAGAGCCCTGCCTCTGCTCAAACACACCCGAAGAGCTAAAGCCTAAAATATGCTGTGGATGAGAAGATAAAATCGGGAGCATCACAACTAAATTGGGATGTCTGGTCACTTTAGCTCTGCCACAGCTGTACCCTGCTGGTGCTATTGAAGCCTCTCAGCTGCCCTTTAGCAGCACGTCCCTTTCTGAAGCTGCCAGGCCTTTGTTCCTCCCCAGAATAGTGTCCCGCTCGTGCACACAGGGGCAGGGCAAGGTTGGACACTGTGCACTGCATTGTACTTTCAGCCTAAATAGAAGCTGATGGGATAATAATTAATTGCAGTCTCCCTGTAATAAAAGACAAGACAAAGCCAGAGATATAAATAAAATCATCAAAGGGACTCACAGAATAGGAGCTGTGTCTGCATTTTGTGGGCAATTTACAAGCCAAAGGAAGGTTGGGAACCTAAGGACTGAAAAGCAATAAAAATCTATGGAGCCCTCACAAAACCGTGACAGCGTCTCGCTGATCTGTCTTGTTACCAGGCAGAGGTATAAATCCCCTCAACACCTCTGTTGTTTAAGGAGCTGGAAAGGGAAGGGAAAACCACGGCTTGAAGTGGGAGTGACCCCCAGCTCACTCAGCCCCGCACAGCGGGGAGGTGCCCTCGGAAGAATAGAGGAGACAGAAGGCACCCAGCTCTGCTCCGGGGGCCGCCGGCTGCCAGCAAAGCACCAGCCTGGAAACGGGGCTGCAGAGCTCCGGCAGCCCCAGGGCTCTCCGGGAGACGTTTTTAACTCTCTTTGTGCCACGAGGGCTCCTTTCCTTATGGCCTGCACAAAAGCAAAGCCTGCCCTGACCCGCAGCTTGCCAGGGCCAGCTGCCTGTCCCTGCTCCCCGGCTGTCACCGCCTTCCAGCTCAGGGGCAAGAAGTGGTGACGAGGCTCAGCCAGGGCTCAGAGGGCCCCGACACTGCCCCGGCCTCGAGCAGCTGCAGCCTGGAGACATGGAGGGAGGACAGGGGGGAATCCTCCCCCTGCTCCCTCCCCATGAGGCCGTGAGAGAGCAAAATGGACAGAAAAGAGCGTGGATATGAAGGGAGGGGAGGGCAGGGTCCTCTGTCCCGTTTAATGCCTCATTCTGACTGCAGTCGGACATACAGGTACCTAAACACCCTCAAGGCAGGTGACATGTCACATCACTCTGCTCAGCAGCCTGCCCTGATCCCCAGATCTTCCCACTCAGCCTCAAGGACAGAAGGACTGAAAGAAGATGACCAGGTGCTCTCATGAAAGGGGGAGAGGTACAGCCCTCCCAGACATCTGGGCCAAACGGCTGCTGGTCCAGGCCCCTTCTCCTGGGAAACGGGCTATTGTACATGCAGCTCATCTCCATATGGCCATGAATCCCACCACAGAGATGCACAGGCTTCCCTCATTCATCCCTCAAGTGGATGGAGAGGCCAGGAACAGAGAAAAAGCAAGGAGGCACACCCTCAGCCTCTGTGGCTAAAGCTTTTCTCGCTGTGTGTGTGCAAGGGACAGCAGGGACAAGCTGGAAGCACAGATCCCAAGCCCCAGCCCCACATCTGAGCTTTGTGTTTCTATTTCCTCCCCGTCTTTTTTTTAAATTCTCCTTTTAGAATCTTCTCTGGCTAAACCAAGCCAAGGTAAAGAAGAAACAACTAATTAAAGGGAACTGCCATTGCACAATGTCCCCCCGAAGGCAAACACGATCCGCTTCCCAAAGAACAAATATATCCTCAACTAAACAATGGCTTCCTTAATGGAGCCGGCAAAGTCTTTCTTCCACCCAACCCCTAAACAACAAACAAAGCAACCAGAGAGGAAAGTCACCTCCCTTTCCCTGCTCCTGCCTTCCCGACTTTGCATCCCCACAGCATCGATGCCAGTGGGAAAGGGGCTCTGCCCTGCTGGGGACCTGCTGGGTGGTCACCAGAGAGGGGACCATCACAGACCACCCCTGGCCCGCCCCGTGCAGCCCGGGCTCTCAGGAAGGAGAGGTGATATGGCCCCAGCCAGCCCCGGGGGCAGCCCAGCTCTGGCCAGCCCAGGAGCTCAGGCTACAACTTCTGCCTTTGCTTCCAAGCAGGACACAGAACCAGAGCTGTGCTGGTTGGATTTAGGGACCAAGTCTTGGATCTAAAAGGAGGAGCCTGTCTGAGCTGAGGGTCAGCTACACCTTAGCAGTCAGAGCAGCTCTCTCTGTGAGGCCCTCTCTGTGCACAGAAGTTGGATTGATTTTTTTAAAGGTCTTTTCCAACCTGGATGGAACAGCCAGGAGGGGCGATGCTCAGAGCAAACTCAGCAGTGCAGCATCCCCAGCCTGGCTCCAGGGAACTCAAAATGGATCAGTCAGAGAAGTCTCCTGTCCCCTGGCAGGTATCCTGATAAAGCCCATCCTTGTCTAGGTGCAGAGCTGGAGCTGATGGGTGGTGTGGGGGAGGGAAAGGCAGACTGAGAGTTAATCTGTGTCCTTAACTCCAAGCAAGTTGAGAGCTGCTAGAGAGAGTGGGAGAGATCTGGAAAGCACCCAAACGTTTGTGGGGCCTGCCACCAAGTTCTCCCTCTAGTTTGCAAGCAATCCTGTGGGTAGGGAGAAGGGATGGAGGCTCCACGTGCTGCCAAGGGAAGAGCACACTGTGGGCACACGAGCAGGAAAATCAGAGCCCATCTGCAGCTGTGCCAGCTCTGTCACTGCCCACTCCTGGGGACCACCCTTGTGCCATCTGCCAGGCAGGGTGGCCTCTGCTCCCTAATCCGGCTCAGCCAACATGAGCTGTCTTTTTCCATACCCTACACGTGCATGAGCACCCCCCTTCTGCCTCCTCGTCCCTCCATGGGAGGGATGGATGGATTGGGAATGCACATGGGCAATTATCAGCACACTGCTGGTGTCCCACATTTCACATCCATAGTTTCCTGAGGTTTTAAAGGACCACAGCCCAGCTTGCTCCTCAGGAGCCCTCCCAATCCAGACCCATGTCACACATCCCTTAGCCAAGGCCATTTTTAGAGGGATTCACTTTGTGCTTTTTAGGGCAGCCTTGTGCTGCCAGACGCCACAATGGAGCCACAGGACACAGGGATTCTGTAAAGTCTCCACAGACTGCAGCTTGATAAGGAAGGTGGTGACAATCCCCATTCCCTCACCCCAAGAGCTCTCAAGGATGAATTCAGTCACCATGAAGTTCAGAATTGGGGAACAGCATCTGGCCAAGGTCTTTGGTGGGTGAGAGCCATCAAACTGCTGTGTGCAGCCTGCCCTCTGTGCTAGGAGAGGCCTCACAGGCCTGGTGAGATGAGCCCCACAGCTCCAACACCAAACATTTCTTAGAGCACTCAGCCAGGAAGAGCCTCCTCACCCAGCTGGTCCAGAAGCTTCTTCTGCCAAGGGTACAGTCCTGGTTGTGCTCCTGACCTGAGATCCAACATTGTTCCTGAGCTTCAAATAAAGGCTCACCCCCAACCCCCCGCAACCCCATCCTTTCCTGCAGCTCCAGTGGGCTGCATGGGCACCGGTGCCTGCCGGGGGGAGCGTCCCGGGCCGCTGCAGCGACCCAGGGCAGGCACTGCCGAGCCGACTCCTGCCGGGGGTCAGACCCCGACAGCGCCGGACTCGGCACAAGAAGAGTGTTGGCAGCAGGGCCCTCACCCAGCCCTGTGTGCCTCTGCCCTGCACAGAGCACACACACGAACAGAGCCACTTCCCCGAGCTGCAGGAGCAGCTCTGACAGCAGAGGGGCCGTAACCTTTTGCTGAAATACAGGAACTTCAAAAAAATCACGCTCTGGGGATGGAACAGACGCTCATCTGTCACACCTTCAGCTGTAAGATATCCCCTTCCTACCAGCAGGCTTTTTTTTAACCTGCATCCAGGCAACGGGAACTGCTCTCGCTGATGGAGTCGTTACCGCACGCACTGGCACAGCCAGCCCGAGGTAATTCCTGCTCGCGGGCAGGGGAGGGACAGCTTGGGAACGGCCCCTGCTCAATCGTCCAGAAGGTGATTAAACACGGTGCTGCTCAGATCCACACGGGCAGCCAGGCAGGAGCAGGTCAGAGGTGAGGAGGGAGGATCTCGCTGTGTGAATATCGACTTTAGAGAGAAGCATCTCCCTCTGATCCCATTTTCAGCCTCTTGTGCAGCGTGAGCAGGAGGAACAAGTTGGAGGACAGGCTGCCTGTGCTGTGCTGTCACAGCAGCACCCAGAGACGAGGGGACTTGGACTCAAGCTTAGAAACTACTCCAAGCTGTGCACGGAAGGAGGGGAAGGGTACAGGCACCTCCTCTGCCCATCCTCAGCATGGATCTTGGACTATTGCTCCTTCAACGTCGGCAGGCTGATCAGCCAGGACCTTGGGCCTCCTGCCTGTCCTGTTCCTGAGCCCTCCTGCCTGCTGTGCAATTTAGGAACTGTGGCACGGGTTCTGCAGGGTGTGAGCACACCCACACGCTGAACCAAACGCAGTTCAAGTTTTTTATCAAGAAGTGATAACACCTGGACTTTGGGTATGTATTCAGACTAGTTTAGTGATTAGTAGTTAATATTCTCGGTGATATCATGTGTGAAATACAAGCAAGAGCTCTTTTGATCTTCTGTCCTCGTGCTCCTGGATCCTGACTCCATGGCACGAGGAACCACACGACTACAGCCATGGGAGGGGGTGCTCGTGTCCCATGAAGGACATTGCTGTGTCCCCTCCTGCTCTGCACTCCAAGATCCGCTGTCCTGTTACAGCCTGCTGGGATTGTTGGAAGGAGGCAGCTGGGGGAGGAATCATGGATTTTAAATTAAAACAGAGGGATCCTAATGGATATGGCATACATACACAGGGGCTCAGCTTTCCCCAGGGGTTAGACAGGTTCTTGAGCCTTGTGAGAAGTCAAAGATGATGATACCAGATGCTCATGGCACCGTTCCCTGCTCCTCAGAAGCTCCCCAGATGTCTGCACCTGCAGACCCATCAGGGGAAGGCCGAGCAAGAGCAGAGCACACAGGACAGCCATGACCATCTAATCAAGGTGTGATGCTAATGCCATGAGGAAAGAAACCATACCTTGCAGCTTATTTATTATTCTCAGTACCCCAAGAGCAGAACCAGACACCAGCAGCTCTCCCTGCTGCAGGATTCTTGGAAGAGAGTACTCCATCCAGCTGAGCTCCCACAGGCAAGTGAGGGCTGGATCAGGGCTAAGCAGGTGTGTTAAAACTCTCCCTCTAACAGAATTTTTACAGCCCCTGAGGTGCTGCAGCCTTACATTAATGCTGCACTTGACTTTGCAGGCTCTGTCCTTCACTCGCAGCCTCATGAGGTGAATCCTACGGAGCCATTTTCCTCAGCTCACCCTCCCACGCACATCAGATTGCCCTGCCACAGCCGTGAAGCAGCTCAGAGGCAGCAGCAGCATCCTGAGAGGCTGTTGAGGGCAGGAGGGCAGAGCTGCCAAGTCCTGAGGGGACCTGTCAGCCTTAACTTTATCTGGAGGAGACCTGCAGGCCCTGAGCTCACACTTGCAGAGCACTGTGCTCACAGAAGAGCCCTGCAGTGCTACAGCAGTTCCTCTGCTCTTTACAAGAGTTTTCTTCCTCCACAAAGGTGTTGTTTTACAGGCATTTCCTTCTCACCTGTCCCCCACAGCGTGCCTGGGTGGTGCAGAGCTGCTGCAGGGACATGATGTGACTTCCTGACCACAGTCCTGGGAACTGAGCAAGGAGAACAGCCAGGCCCTGAACACAAGGGGCCTCCCACTCTGGGCTTACCATTGCAAGGCCTGCTTGCTCCACAGACCCAGTGCAAGGTGGTGTGACCGTGGAGCCACGAGGATCAGAGCTGTGTGGAAGGCACTGGACTGCCATGGAGGGCCATGGGAGCAGAGCTATTGGGTCACTCAGTGAAGACTTAAACTACACTGAGTGTAGTGTGCTCCAGGGTTTAGGACAAACCCCTTCTCAGGGGTGAGCACAGGGGTGACAGCCAGGGGCTGGTTGCTGGCTGCTGGCACAGCACAGGGCACAGCTCTGGCTCAGCGGGGCCGTTTGTTCTCTGACTTCATCTTCATCCCTGGGCTGTTCTGAAGGGAAGTTTGTGCGAGACAAACGTGTATGGCACACAGTGCCAGCGTCAGAGCAAGCTGCGAGGAAGCAGATTGAGCTCTCTGTGCAAACCAACAGCGAAACCGTTCCTTGGTGGCTTCTCTTGTGGGACACTTCAAAGGCACCACGCAGCAACAACGCCGCTGCTGCCCTGGGGAAGGACTCACTGAATACCCTCCGTGAATGAGAAGTAAAAATTAAGCAGTTCCATTTGGCACGTGCAGCCCAATAAAGATCCCTGAATGCTCAGCTTCTCATTGAACCTAAGGCAGGCTGTTAATTCGTTATTCACTTCCCAGCCTGGAAGGAAAAGCATGTTATACCCGAGGGCCAGAACTGATGAACAGAGCCATAAATCAAGCAGTTTACAAGACCAGCAATTAGGAAACAAGCCGACAGAAGGGAGAACTCTGTCAGTAATAAAGCAGACACACCACAGGATCTGCTGAGTGCTCAAAGCAACGGGGGACACGCAGTCCTTTCCACACTCCATCTCTAATTCTTCCAATCATTTGCTGCTTTTCCCCTCTCTCTTCTACTTCCTTTTATTTCCTCCTGCCCTCCCTCCAGTTTTTCCTCTGTTCTCTCCCCCCTCTCTTCAAAAAGCCTATTCTCCCAGTGAATGCAAGAACACACCTGCTGAGCAAATGGATTTGGCAGCTGCTGCCCGGGAGCAGAGGCACGTGTCGGGCACCAGCAGGCACAGGGGGATGGATACGGGCAGTGCACAGATGCAGGGTGGGATGGGGGGAGCTGGGTGCTGCTCTGCAGCCCAAGGACTGCACAGTGCAGGAGCCCCGGGGCAGGGAACAGGCCCTTGGATGGTGGTGCTGAGGCAGCAAGTGGCAGCGGCAGAGCTGCTCAAGTAAGGAAGGGATGGGGTGGCTCTAAACCACCTCTCTTGTCTTCTGCCCCACTCCTATGCTGGACCCAGCACCAGTCAGGTCCAGCTCCCTTGACTTTGACAGCAACTTCCAACACCCTCCCAATGTCTCCTGCTCTGTTCCCACTTCCCTGTCCTTTGACATTCCTCCAAATGATCTCTTGGAGTGGGGTCACTGAGTGGCCAAGGGGGTTTAGTGGGTTTAGACCCACTGCTGGTCCTGGTGCCATGGGCAGCTCTGCACCGTGCTGCCCCCACAGAACCCCCCCAGAGAAGGGAGGCAGTGCCTGGGGCTGGCTGGACACTCCTTCCCAGATGCTGCATTCCTGTGGAGCAGCGCTCCAGGCAGAGTCAGCCCCGAGCAGCTGTTCCTGCACACAGCACAGGCACACGCACATGAAATCCCAGTGCAGGACATGAGCTTGAGCCACCTCTCACTTGCCCCCCTGCTCCGTGCACTGCTGCAGCTCCTGGACATGACACATTTGGGAAATCACAGCCAGAGGTGAGAGATTTCGCCTGCATTAGCCTTTGGCACCAGTCTCCCTGACACAGGAGGAGTATGGCTATTTATGAGCCTCCTTTTATCAAGGAAGGAGGGAGACCAGACACTCCTCCAGCCATCCCAAGACCAAACGGATCAAGTTATGCCAAGAATTAAGTGTGTGATATTCCAGTGCAGCCTGGAGGAACCTTATGTTAAGAATGAGCATCACTCCAACACCCTCCCAGCTGCCTGCAGGTGATCTTGAGTGGAAAGGCCAAAGATTTGTCTGGAAGAGTTGTCCATGAGAGGAGGAAACATCTCCTCTAACCTTGAGCAGAGAGGGATTAATAACCCAGCTCCCCCAGCACTGGGGCTGCGAGGCTTTGATGAGCTCTTTGGCAAGTGCTGTAGGAAGAGGCTGCAATACGAAATTAAATAATTAGGTCATTGCAGAGCACAAGGAAAGAAAGTAGAAATACTCTCTGATTCCAGAGAAGGAGCAAACAGCTGGATTTCCAGAGACAGGCTGCATCCAGCTCCACGAGGAGTTGGGGAGGGGAATGAGTTTCAAGGTCTTGGGAACCACAAATCCCAGACACGAGGCCATGACAAGAAAGCACACTCGGCAGCTGGGACTCCTTGGGACAAGACGGGAAATCCTCTTCCAAGGAAGGTTTTTCCCACTCAGCTCTTGGCAAGCCACTGTGAGCATTTACATTTCACTTATCCAAGGTCTTTCTCAGGCCAGCCAGCCATGGATTTCACTCCCAGAACAGCCGGACAGTTCTGAACTACCATGACTCACCCCAAATGTGTTTGTGTTTGATGACAGGGGAGATCCCAACAGACCTGTGTGGGGCTTGCCTCAGATATCCTAATCCATGGTCTTGCAGCCCCTGGGATTCCCAGAGCCACACAGGGAGCACCCATGGAGCTGTGCTGCTGTTCATCACCTCTGAGCACAGAGCCCACAGGGAAGTCACAGGGGGTGATTCCTTCCTGCTGCCCCATCCCAAGTCTCCCAGCTGTCCATGGTGCACAGGAAGGAAGAACATGAGGGAATAGCAACTGCTGGCACTTGGGCCAAGGGTTTGTTTTCCCAGGAATGTCACAGAGGATTTCCACAGCATCAGGTAGGCTTTGAGTGGCACTTGAAGGGAATTCCAGCCGCTCAGCTCTGCCCCGCTCCAGGAAGGTCAGAGCTCAACAGTGAGCCATATGTTCAGCCTTGGCTTCCCCTCACAGTGCCAGGACATGTCTGCGAGGAAGGAAGCCAGAGGGAATGTTAACGGATCGCCACCGAGACCGAGCCTCTCCTTGGCTCCCACCCTAATTAACCATCGGAAGGGCCCTGCCTTGCCAATAAAGAGTGTGGGGTTGGTAATTAATTAGTGGCCTATTGGGATCCCAGCACTTCTCGCCCAAGCCCAGCTCCGTGGATTGATACAGAGGGGATTTAATGGAAACACAGCGGCATTATGGCCTTGAGCTCTGTTTGAACTGGTTTTTGAAGGAACCTCATTTACAGTCCTGTCCAGCGACTGATGCTTGGCTCCTCACCCTGCAGGTACAGGAGGAGACGGGACAGGAACCTGCCTGTGGAATGCAGGAATGACAGAGAGAGAGCCCCTGAGCTGATTTGTGAGCTATTTATGTTCTCCATCCTCCCTGCATAAGAAAGCAGCAAGAGCAGAAGGACACTGCAATCCTTTTCCACAGTGGGTAGCTGGAGGTGGAAGGTGTCCAGGAGCTGGAACAGGGACAGCAAACCAAGGCTCAGGTGGTTCTTTTCCTCTCCCATGACCATGGGTGACACTGAAGCACCAAGGTGTCAGGCCCAGGGGAAGAAGCAAGGGCAGAAAGGGCATCAGGAAATCACATCAGGGCAGCCCAAAATATTTTTAAAAGATATTCAGAAGACAAGATGAGGAGCAGCTGCCAGAGGTCAAGGGATGATCTCTCTGGCCTGGGATGGAATAAGACTTTCCTAAGGGTACTGAGGGTCTGGCACCATGTATGATACCCACTCTGCCACATCCCACCCAGAGATCCAAACCAGAGCCAACTGCAGCATCCTGCAGATGCACAGAACATGCACAGCAGTGAGACAAAGCCACACTCTTGGGTGTCGGGGCTGGGTTTGTGGGCCCAACCAGTGACAGAGCTCTAGAGGGCAAAGAGTACAGAAAAAGAGATCACCCTGCTGAGAACAAGGTGCTCAGAGCCAGACCTAGCACAGTATCAGCAGTGGGATGGGCCAGAACAGCCCTGAGCCACAGCAGGGGCAGACAGCATGAAGAGGAAACCACTCTGCCCTGTGAGGCAGAAGATGCTCCTTCCCCGGCCAAAAGGTGCCAGAACCACATCAACAGCTCCCCAGATGACAGTTTTATTCCCTTATCCTAAAAATGAGAACAGGCCACTTGTGGGTCATCACCTTCTGGTCTTCCTGTAGCCACTGTTCCTGCAAGACTCCAGCCCTTGGGTTCAAGCCACCTTTATCCTACATCCCAAATACACCAGCATTAAGCCCGTTCTTCTCACCCACCAAATGCTCAGTTTTCTTCCCTGCTCTCACCTTCCATCTTCCCTCTCAAACTGGGTGAGCAGGACCATCTGATCCACAAGCTTAACTTCACAGAATCATGGAATATCCTGAGTTGGAAGGGACCCCCAGGTTGTCCAAATGCTTCTGGAGCTCTGGCAGCCTCGGAGCCGTGACCATTCCCTGGGGAGCCTGTTCAGTGCCTGACCACCCTCTGGGGGAAGAACCTTTCCCTGATTTCCCACCTAACCCTCCCTGAGACAGCTCCAGCCATTCCCTCCGAATGCAAGCGAGCTGTGAGGGGTAGCCTGGGATGCTGCTGCTCCTGCTGGGCACCCCAGTGCTCTGCAACCCCCCGATGCTGCTGGACATCCTCTGCCCAAACTTGCAGTTGTCCTCCCTTCCTAACAAGCTCTCTGGCTCATTAACCTTGTTTTGCTTCTCTTAATCTCCTTTATTGCAGCTGGAGCCTTTCCAGCTCCCTCTCCTGGCTTGATGTCCCTGTCCCTTGCAGCCCTGCTCCAGGGGGACATGGGCCATGCTGCTCTTACCCATCTATCCCCAAGTCACAGCATCGTCCCAACACCAGCAGCTGCACACTGGCCTCTCCCAGATGACATCCACACTGGGAGCTATTGTAACCTCTCCTTTCAGAGTCCTCTGATAGCCCTTGTCCAAATAAACTCATCTTGAAAAGATCAGGATTTTTCTTTCCAACAGACACCGTTTTCACTCCTCAGCCCTCATTTTTCCACATAAAGCTGTCAGTTCCATGAAAATGTCAGCTCAAGGCTCAGCAACCATCAAGAAACAGATCAAGTGGAATGAATCATTTGGAAAGAAAAGAACAGAACAGACAAATCTATGATTCATCCACACCTTGGGTACTGTGGGCACTCGTGGTCCCTTCATCTCAAAAGGGGATATCAGAACTGAAACAGATTCTGAAAAGAGCACAACAGATGGTGGTAGACACACAGCATAATTAAAAGCACAATTACCGAGGCACAGTGAAGTAGGCTCAGACTCGTTAGTGTGCAAGAGAAAAGGCTGGTGGGGAAAAAGTCAGGGTGTGAAGTCATTATTGCTGTGAAGGGGGCTTGGCTCCTCACCTCCTCCTCCAAGCCAAGGGCTCAGGGCTGTGGATTAAGCTCAGAGAAGCACCCCAGGAGGTGCAGCCCAGCCCCCCAAGACCAGGGAATCCATCCTCTCCATCTGCTGCTGAAGCTGGCACAGAGGCTTTGCTTCTAGTGTCTCAGGAACAGAGGGACAACCACATTCACCTCTACAATTCCCATTATCTCCTTACTCTCAGTCAAACATCCTCTCTTTTCTCTATCATATTAGGAGAAAAGCCCATCCCAGTGTTCTCCGGAGTAAGTTAATTATACCAGTGCTGAAGGCCTTTCCTTGCCTCTCCCCATCTGTCATCTTTCATTCATTATGAAGGAATGAGCCCCCACCTTCTATCAGCTCATAGCACCAGGCCACCCACCAGATTTCCAAGGAAGCACTGTCATGCTTTTCTTTATTCATGCTTCTAGCAGGGAAAAACACCCACGAAGCCCCACGCTTGTCTTCAAAACCTCCTTCTGCTGTGACTCTACAGCAAGTTTGCCAGCACAGCACCAGGATCACAGTCAGGATCCCTTCACTGCTCCTCTGTTCACCTCCACCAGTCTCACACTTTGGCAGGAGCTCTCCGGGACAAGCCTCCTCCTTTTCTCTGGTACAATTCCACACCACAAAGCTTGGTTTTGCAGCTCTCATGCTGAACATCTACCACAGGAGCTCCTGCAGCTGCATCTGTCACTGGTTCAGTATCTTCCTCTTCTGATCCATTTCATCCCAAAGGACCACGGGAGGGACATTCGGGCCCCTCACTGTACTGGTCCCACTCTCTTCCTAGACTGGTTGAGCTGGGCCAGGGCATGCAGTGGTCTAGGCTGGCCCCAAGTCCTCTGTGATGGTCTGCAGGGAAGGAAAGGCCTTGGAGCCAGATTTGTATGTGGAATTAGCTGGAATCTCTTCAAAAGCCTGTGACACTTCATCTCCTCAGCAGATCGTCTGAGATGCTGCACATTTATTTACTGTGATGTTCCAAGTTATAAAGTGCCTTTCTAAACCACCCTGGATACACACTGGGATGGGAGCTGGCATCATCCCTTCTGCACTTGGAAAAGCCCAAAAAGAGGCTGGAGGAGCTCTAGGAGCACAGGGGAAGCCTGGTGGGTGTTAAGTCAGTGATAAACCCGCTTTGAAAGCAGAACCTCTGCTAGCAGAGAAAAGGGCCAAGATTTTGGAAAAGATTTCACACTCAGTACTGAGCCCTGTGCTCCAGGAAAAACCAATTAACTGGGACAGCGGCCCAGAGAGGCAGAACAATCCCTGTCCTTGAAGACACACAAAAGCTGACTGGATGATGTCCAGACCAACTGGACCTCACTTTGAAGCTGGCTCTGGAGACTCCCTGAGTGTCCTTTCACCCCATTATCCTCTGACTGTGGAACTACACATCCCTGACACCACAGGCAAGTCTCAATTGCTCAGGGAGCAGCAGGGCTCTGCCGGCCAGCCTCAGAGCACTTCCTGGAGCTCAGCTCTCCTCCTTGGCTCCTGGCATGAGATACCCACAGCATAGACCCTTCTGGCCCAGTCCCTGAGCTGGGTGCCTTTCACACACAGGAGAATGGCTCCTGTCTTGACAGCATTCCCACAGTCTTGCAGATAAGCCAGAGGGTGCCCCTGGAAAAACAATCTGCAGGAAAGCTGAAGTGTTGGAGTGAAAGACTGGCTGGTTTGCATTTGAATTTCAGTAAAAATGCACTTAGATCAGTGTTTGGCTCCAAAGAACTCTTCCAGGTTTGAAAGCAGTTCCTAAGAGCCTTGCTAAAGCAGTTCTTGGCAGTGGGGTGGTGTCTGCAGGAGAAACACCAGTTCCCACTGACGGACACAGGATGGGAACTGCCCCTCCCTTACACCTCGAGCCTGGCATCCTGTG
Organism: Dryoscopus gambensis; assembly: GCA_013389985.1. NCBI lineage: Eukaryota > Metazoa > Chordata > Aves > Passeriformes > Malaconotidae > Dryoscopus > Dryoscopus gambensis. Next base: position 576,211 of record WEIT01018850.1, on the reverse strand, counting down.
AGGAGGGATTTTACACCTTCACCTGGGGGTCATCATGGAAAACAAGGGCTTATAAAGCCACTTTATAACTTGGAATATCACAGTAAATAAATGTGCAGCACCTCAGATGTTCTGCTGAAGAGATGAGGCGTCGCGGGCTTTTGATGGGATTCCAGCTAATTCCACATACAAATCTGGCTCCAAGGCCTTTCCTTCCAAGCAGACTGTTACTAAGCCCTTCCACCAAAAGGCTGAATGCAGTCACTGACTGCATTCCTCCTGGCCAGGGCTTTCTCTGGCCTTTTCTCCCTTGCTGCAAAGCTTGGCCCTCCCTAACAGTGCGGCACAAGGAGAGAGAGGACCATGCTGCAGGACATGGGTCGAAGGATGTTGGCTTTTGCTGCTTGCACATGTTTTAAGGGACCTGTTTTGAACTGAAATCACTTGGATTTGCTTGGACATTTGTAGCCCCACACCCCTGATGCCTTAGGTTTTATCTTTTCTATTTCTCCAACCCTGTGCTGCCTGGTGTGTAGCTCTGCAGTTCCGTGTGCCCCGTGAGCTGCTGTTCTCTCTCTGGTTAGACAAAACAAACCTCTCTGGGTTTGCTCCTCAAGGACACCTTGATTGTCCCAGGCCCCAAAATGTGTAAACTAAAAGCCTCTGAAGAGGAGGGCAAACTTGGGCTAATTACATCATTAACTGAAGTTTTAATTGGAGAATTAACCCTGATATGCAAACACACCAAACTTATAAAAGTGTGAAGAACTCGTGACCTTGGGTGTAGCCTTTTTGACTGCCCAGGGTGTACCTTTGAAGGCCCTTCAAATAAATACCTACTTTTATTCTCTTTTTTTTTCTAGTCTCTGTTTTTAGGTAGCCACATCAAGGCATCAGTTTTGGCACTGATTTTGACCCCCAAGAGCCTGCAGTAGCACAGGGGAGGGTAGTTCTGCCACCAGGGAGCTCAGCCCCCCAAGTCCTTGTTCTCTGTGTATTCCAGGACTGGCAGGAAAATAGGGAGGAGCAGACGCAGCATCACAAGGGGAAACATGAGAGACTTCCCTTGGAACAATCCCTTCCATGGAGAGGGGTTCAAGCAGCTATAGGCTCTTCCAGATTACACCTTCCATAGCCCTGGGATCAGTCAGAAAGAGGCTGAGTTGTTTCCACAGCCTGAGTGTGGAAACTACACCCGGTAACACTTTACAGAGATGGTTCAGCACTGGCCCTGCTCCTGTTCCCCACACAGGCAGTAAAAGGGTGTGCTGGCAGCTCAGAGAATCCCCCATGGAATGTTCAGTTGTGGCTGGTGTCCTTTAAAATAATCAGCGCATCCTCCAAAACACTGCCTGCATTCCCAGCTCCTGAAAATTGCCTGCTGGAAGTGCTAATGTGCGTGATGATTATAGATGATAAACATAATTATTTTGGGTCCTGATTGCCTCTGCTGTCTCCATTCTGTTGCTGATGTGTAAAGCAATCTCAGCGTTATCAGTTTTATGGGCAGAGTGTGGAGGTACAGATTTATTCCTGAAGCCAAACCTTCAGGGAACGACCCCCTCAAGGCACAGAGCTGTGCTGTGACAGATTCCTGCCTCTTGGAACAGGGAGTCTTTAAGGTGCACCTGAACAGTGCCCAGCCCAGGTCAGAGAGTGATGGAGGTGGGTTTCCTCATGCAGCTGTAAATCCCAAGGGGAGGAAGGCACTGGTGATGGAGTGGGAGAGATTTGACTGACCTCTGCCCAAAGCAGTGGTCCAAATCCCACCCAACTCCGGATTCCATGGAGATGAAGAAAATGAAGATTCCTAAAGCAGCACAGTGGCCCATTCACCCGGGGGTACCGTGTGTGAAGCTGGGGGTGGGGGAGCCCAGCAGATGCCTCAGGTTGGGATCTAGAGCACAAGCCTCTGCCTTTTGTTTTAAACCCCTGACTAATCCACCCTCCAAAAGAGTGCAGTTGCTTCCCAGCCATGAGAATAAAGGCAGCACTGCTAAGCCCTATGGGGAGGATGCCATTGTCCCTTACAGAAGAGGGTGAGAGATGGGAGGCACATGCTGTGACAACTGTAGGGATCTGCACAGGAGAAATAACCAAAGGAAGGCCCACTCCTTGTGTTCCATCACCTTCTCTTTACTGTCATATTGTCCTGTCTGTAGCCTTGGGCTGTGAACTCCCTCTTCTGCTAGCCCTGCCAACTCCTGAGAGAGATGGAAGTGGCAAGGTCTGGACATCCTGCACAGCATCATAAACTTTCTTGCCAGTGCAGGAGGAAGGGGTTACTGGGAGAAGGCTGAGGGGAAGAAGGAATAGTGGGATTGGCAGATTTTAAGCTCCCCAAGCAGCCCTGCTTCCCTCCACACTAACCCCATCATGACCTGGCTCCACAGAAACAGCCACTGCTTGGAAGACAACCCGCTCTTTAAGTTTATTATTAAATAAATAAATCCAGCCAGCTATCACAAGGCCCTGCAGCCAGAGCAGCCAAGGAAAGGACTGGAGAAGCCAGAAAAGCTCCAGTGAGAGCAGGTAACCAGAGACGTGTTGAGCACAGAGCAGAGACAAGGCTCCTCACACGAGCAGCCTGCGGCCCCACAAACATCCCCCCTGGCCTGGCCTGGCTGTGCAGGGTATTTACACGTACAGGCAGGGCGACGCCGAGCCCTGGCTGCTCAACAATCGACTTTTATTCTCTGCAGGCCGGCAAAGCCAAGATTTCAGTAAACACGCAACCCCAAAAATGCGCCTGCGGACTGGGTAGAGCAGAGCCTGTGCTCTGCCTGCCAAACTCCAAAGCCCGGCTCCGGTAGGTGGTTTCACGGTGAGGTTTCTGTGGGGAGGAAGTGTTTCCAGTGGTCAGGGCAGGGAGCGGGGCTCCGGGAGACCTGGATCCCATCCCTGGCTCTAGGAATCTGGAAAGCTCTGATTGCAGGAAATCTCACACATGCTCAGGAGCCACTCTCCCTCTGCCCGTCCCTCCTTGCTGAGGCACAAAACGCTGCTCCGAGGGGGAGGCTGATAACGCTGCCTGACCTTGCAGGGGTCTTGCGGCATTGGGTGATTGATGCCTGAAAGAAAGGCTGTCAGAGCTCTCTGGATTAAAATCTCTCTGGAAGGCACTGGGAGACGTGCACATACGGGTGCAGACACGTGAGAGGGAGACATGCAACTCACACACACTCTGCTCCCCTCCCTGCCTGCAAATCCCCACCCAGACTTGCTGGGGCCGCTACTCCTGTATTTAAATATTTACAAGATGGGCCTGCAGAAAACCTGGGGTTTGGAGCAGAGCAGCCAACACTCTGCTCAAAGCTGCCCTCACACACCCGGCCTACTGCTCGGGCTGCCCAGGCTCAGCCCCAGCTCTCTGCTTTTACTCACAAAACCAGGCCAGTGTGAAGCCTGAGCCCATGGCAGACACAGCCCAGCCCTGCTCAGTTTGGCCAGGCTGGAACCTGGGACCTCCCCTGGCCCTTGGCATGGCTCCCTCTTCCTTTCACCCTCCGTGTCATTCACATGCTGCTTACCCCATCTTTTACCTCATTAATGAAGACACTAAAAAGGCTGGACTGAGGCCTGATCCCTGTGGCATACCTTTGGAAAAACACCTCCTTGAGCAGCTCCCATCACGTGCTCCATAGGAAGGACTTTGTCTGGAGGTGTGCAGAGCTCCTAGAGCAGTGCCTTTGCCCCTGGGAAGAACCCACCAAGAGTTTCTAAACAAAGTAAAAAGGAAGCAGGAAGGAACATCACACTCTCACAGGATGGCTCTGTGTTGAGCAGCTGTGCTGGGCTTGGCTCTTTACAGTATTTTATCCAACTTTTGGGCTCCCTTCCTGTCCTAAATGGATCTCGACACTCTTAACTTTTCTAAATCTTCTCTTACCTTGTTGGCTGCATTTCAGAAATAGGTGGCATGAGTCAATCACAGAGGACCAGTTTAAAACATTGTAAGCTACTTCCCTCAAGTGGAGGGAATAAAAATCACTCAACTCTGTGTCACAGGCTCTGTGTGTACCTCAGGTAGGAGGAAGATAATGGGAGATGGACACCTGGGTGACGTAGAACCTACCAGCCTGTCTGAAAGGTGTTAGGAGAATAGAAACATTGCCACTGACAGTGCAGAATAAACTTTCCCACTGCACAGACCTCAGGACACACCAGGGGCACCCTTTGTGTCGGATCCCAAAGGGGCAGGTGCTCTGAGAGCCCAGCAAGTTCCCACATGGACAGTCATCTACATCCATGCCCACGTTCTGGGAACATGCTGAATGCAAGCTGAGATGAGTGACGAGGGCTCCTACATAGCACTTCAGCACACATGGAAGAGACTGCTTAGAAGCAGCTTGAGGGGTGAAAGACCTGAGTCCTGTGGAACAAAGCTTTTCTGTGAAACAGAGCTGGGGCTGCGCAGCAGGATGGGATGGAAGGAACAAGGCCCAGCTGCAGGGAGCTGGCAGAACTGGCTGGTGGGATCTGCACTCACCTCAAGGCTCTGTCTCATCTCGTGGTCGCTGTTTTCCTCAGAGAAGCCGATAGAACACAAACAATCCCCATTTCACCGTGGTTTCACAGTTGAGGAGAAAGCAGCCCAGCTCCAGCCTCCTCCCTGTGCTCCGAGTAGGAGGACATTTCATCTCCTGCAAATGGAAAGAGATAAGAGGGGTTTAGCACAAAGCAGGATTTGTCTCTGATCAGTCCGACAAAGGGACACACAACCCGTTTATTACTGGAAATTAATTGTGCCATCAAGGCAGATGCCTGCAATTACTTCTGTTAAATATTATCTTTAATTAACTGTAAAATATATAATTAATAAACTTGCCCCCTCATTTTTGTTAAGTTTCACGGCAAAGACCTTATTACTGAAATAAATCTTCCTAGCAGCGCATGTTGACAGAACAGAGGAAGGTGCACGCCTCTAGCACAGGATAATTTCCTCTTGGGAAGTGGAATTAGGAGGGAGGAATAATCACCTCTCTTCACGGCTAGGACTGCAGAGACACCCCACTCTGCCACCAGTTGTTTCAGCTCGTGCTGCTTGGAAGCAGGCACGGAGAATCTGCTTTGGCTGGCAGGGATGGCTCGCTCTGAAAGCTGTCAGGCAGATGCACACTCGTCTTTCAAGCCTGGAGAAACAAAAAATACATTTCCTTTTTTGATTTACAGTCCATTAAAGAAGTTTTCTGACTATAAAGCTGCGCAGAAGGACCTCGGTGGTTAGGCTGGTTCTTTTAGAAGCCCCATGTTGCTCCAGCTCTCGGTGCTGTGCTAGAGCTGCACAACTGATTTGCTTCCCACATACATCAGAACTGTTTGGATTCAGGGAGGTTTGGGGATGGCTCTTAAACCGTCCCAATTAGAAACGCTTCAAAAACATTGCTGAAATTTGACTCCAAGCATAAAATTCCCCTTAGACTTTGTCTCCACTTGTGATCTTTACCTCAAGTTCTTTGATTGCCAAATCAACCAGGGGTAATTAAAATATTTCCAAACGCTGTTCTGGGCAACACTTTTTGCCTTGCTGCAGGTGACAAATGTTTGTGGTTTGCCTGAGGCTGATGCTCCCTCCTGCCTGAGCTGAGCATGCCAAACCCAGAGGAATGCCTGCTCCATCACCATCCTCCCTGCCTGGGGAAGGTGGTACAGGGACCCGGGGACCCCTGGCACAAGGGAGGAGTGTACGAGCACAGAGATCCAACTCCTGGGTATGGAGAGACATAAAGGGGCACACAGGAGGAGAAGGGCTGGATGGCTTTTAAGGAAACCCTATGATTTCCCTGCTTTTGGAGGTGCCTGCATGGCCCCCAGCAGAGCCCACAGGTTGCAGAGCCATTTGCCCACAGCCTGGCAGTGTCGGTGCAGGTGAACTTCAGAAACAGAACCACAGAACCACCGAGGCTGGGAGGGACCTCTGGGGTCACCAAGTCCAACGTTCCACCCAGCACCACCCCCCCGGTCACCACTGACCCATGTCCTCAAGTGCCACGTGCATGTATTTTTTGAACACTCCCAGGGATGGTGGCTCGACCACTTTCCTGGACAGCCTGTTCCACCACCCTTTCGGTGGTGAAATTTTTCCTAATACCTAGTCTAAACCTCCCCTGGCACAATTTTCCCTTCAAGGCCCTGGTTTGGTCCCACTTGGGGCTATTTCACAGAACCACTGAGGTTGGAAAAGCCCTCCAAGACAATCAAGCCCCACCTATGACTGATCCCCACCTTGTCCCCAGCCCAGAGCACTGATTGCCAAGTCCAGTCCTTCCTTGGACACCTCCAGGGATGGGGACTCCACCCCCTCCCTGAGCAGCCCATTCCAATGTCTGGCCAACCTTTCCATGAAGAAATTCCTTCTGATGTCCAGCCTGAAGCTCCCCTGGCACAGCCTGAGGCCTTTTCCTCTCATCCTTGGTAGAGAAGGAGAAGGGTTCTCACCTTAACCACTGTACCGAGGTTTTGCAATGAGATGAGCTTGGGGAGACAGAGAGTGTCAGTTGCTGGCCATCCACTACCACTTTATCACCCCATTTTGCAGCTGTGGGTAGACTATAAAGGGCTCTGTGGGTTGTGAGTGCTGGAAATGCACAACCCCTGACACAGAGCAGGTCCCGTCTCAAAAAACCGTACTAGAGACCCTCACCCTGCTGCAGCCCTGAGTCTAAAGAAAGGGCTCCATTCTCCACTTCGTTTAACTACCACTTAAAAATGGTGTTGGACAAATGTTAAAACAGCCAGCCAATTTGATTACACAAAAATTTTAGAGTCAGCAAATTATCTAGTGAAATGATGCATATAGAAATGTTAATTCAACAGCAACCGAAACCTTCCACATCCCTTAACATCTAAAGATGATAATTCTACACAAAGAAAAGAGAGGGCTGACCATACTGTCCTTGCTGGGAAATTACAGGAATATTCTAGCTCTGACCTACACTGTACCCTATACGCAGTGATGGAATTAGCAGGGGCTGAGGGAGAGTTTAGAAGTGGGTTTGGGCTGGAAGCTCTGAAATCATATTATGTGTCCTGGTTTTGCTGGGGGAGAGGCTCCTGTATCAGCCCACTCCCACCATGTGCCTCTCTGCAGAATCTTTCTGTGTAAAAGACTAATTTTCCTGTTCTATACAAAGCAAGAGGGCACTTTCCTGTGACACACACACACTCCCACCCTCGCGAGTGAGGACCCTTTGTGCACACGCCCAGCTCTGCCCACTCCCAGGCATTTCATTCCTCAGGATCCCTGCTGGGTCAGACCAGGAACGATGCAGAGGGAGAATGGAAGAGTTAAGCAACTTAACTCTCTGGCTCTCGGGCCGCAGAAGGGGAGGGAGAGGGGAGGCAAAGCATCTGGCTTCCCTGCTTCCCTAACAGCCTGGCGGGAAGGCTGCTGTCAATTCTGCCTTCTGCCTTGTTGGAAGAAAGTAGAAGTGACAAGAGGCCCTCCAGGCAGGCAGCCAGGAACCAGAAATTCAATTGAGCTACCTCCTGAAACTGGACCTTTTTTTGGAGACCCTTTCCCTGAAATTGTTTTGACTTAAAAAAAAAGGACTGTCATCGCAGTTCAGGGCTAATTCATCAGCCCTGGTCTCCTGGCTCTCCTTGCCTCCATGCAAGCAGATTTGCACAAAAGGATTTCCATTTTCTGGGCTGCTCTACAACCAGCCTCACCCACAATAAATACACAGGCACATAAATATGCACACACACACACAAACACTGTTATTTATAGGTACAGGCTCTGCCACAGACAGACGCACGCCCGGGTGTGTTCCTTCGCTGTGTAACACGAGGGCTGCAAGTGCTACGGCAGCTGAATTTACCCCACACTCACAGCTTAGGAAGCAGAGTGTGGGCCATACGGTCTGTCCCAGGGGCGCAGACCGACTGGTTATTGGCTGGTGCTGTTGTTCCTCTAACAAGCCCCTGGATGTATGGCAGGGGCTGCAGAGAAATGCAGCTGGAGGAGCCTCTCCCTGTCAGCAGCAATCTGTCACTGCACGCTCGCACCCGCCCCGTGCAGCACAAAAGCTGCACGGCAGTGTCAGCACAAAGGTCAGGCTGCAGGTAGGCTGGGGGGGTTCTTCATTTCTGGGAACATGCAGCCAGCTTGAGGCACCGTCTGGATGCTGCAGCAGGAATTTCAGCCTCACAGATGCCTGGCTATAATTTATACGAGGCAGCATTTCCATTACAAACCCCATTTTCCCCCATGGATTTATACCTCAGCTATTCAGTTCCACTTTGGGGAGGATCTTCTTCATGTTTTTCCTGCACAACATTTAAATCCAGCTCAGCCTGTTGGTTGTGAGATGGGGAAGGAAATTACGTATGCACACAAACACTCACGAGCACACACAAAAAGCTTACACAAACATATGCCCGCAGAGAGATCTGTCACAAAAAACCAGACAAGCCAATGCAAATAGGCTCGATTTTAAGAGTGAATTAATTTGACTTGATAATTCTAAATTATTAACAAGTTCCAGCCACCTTAGAATGCAATAACCACACTCGAGCTTTCATCTAGGTTAAATGGAAACAGATAACTTACACTGATAGAGATGATATCAGTATAAATCTGTGACAGCAAAGTTGGAAGCACAAACCCGACCCACTCGGAGTTGCTCTCCTCGCAGCAGTGTTAACAACTCCTGGATGCTTCCCCTCCCCTGAAATACTCCAGTGCAATGAATCCCTCCCAACAGAGCCAGAACCCCCCTGTTTCCCGGGCTGCCAGGTGAAACCTGACCTGCACAACACTCCTGTCTGTTTATGACTTGCTCTGCCTTAGAAAGCCCATTTTGTTAGGTTTTTTTTTAACTCTCTATCGATTCTACTTTGATGTAGTCCAATAAAGCACATTGACAGAAGCAATTTATGTTGGCCAGTGCCTCCAGTTCCAAGAAAGCCTCCCTGGCATACGAAGAGGGGGTAAGCACCTGGCAAGTACCATACAGGTTATCCAATTATCCCAGATTACCAGGTTCAATCAATCCAAACCCAGGACTGAGATGAGGAGCGACCTCCTGTTCCTCCCACTCCCAAGCAGAAACAGGTATGATTCTCGCTATGATCATTTCCTCACACCACACAGAAACGTTAGGAAATGTGACGAGGATTTTCTCAGTCTGAAAAGGAAAAAGCTGTGAGTGGCCACTGGAAGGAGATGAGCTTTTCCTCACCTCTGATGGCACAGAAACCAATCCTGGGGCACCAGAGCTGGCACTGGTACCAGCAGGGTTCAAGCACCTGGAAATTGTAAGATGCTCCTATTCACATTTCTGCACAGGTGTGCAAATGCAAATTGTTCCAGTGCCACAAAGATCTCGATTGGGCAGTTAGGAATACCGTGGATTTATCCTGCCAGCTGGAGATGTTGCTGGTATCCACATGAGGTGCTGTATTCCCTCTTCCTTTCCTGGTTTCACACCCAGACCTTGCCCCTGAGGCTGGGGAAGCACTGACCAAGAGCATCACTCAGGGAAGACATTTAGTACATGTTTAGGTGGCTCCTAAGTGCAACCTAATAGTTTCCTTGCCTCTTGCTAAGAGGGCAGAGGAGGAGAGCTGAGAGCTGCAGGCAGTGGAAAACTGAGCTCAATTTAGCCACAGGGCAGTTTAAAGTGCCTGTTGCATTTTTCAGCTAAGTACAGCAAATCCCCTCATTGAGCACCAGCCCAGGTGGCCCTAACTCCAGGAATGCTAACTGGGGAGCAGCAGCAGGTATTGGACAGGCCGTGCATCAGGCAGAGCAGGCAGCAGCTGGAGAGGGACACTGTCCTTCCAGGGAGGAGATGCCACCTGTCAGCAGCACCCGCCGCTCCGCAGGCATCCGACCATGCTGGATTCTCATTCATCCGAAGCTTCCCGCAGGCACCAAGCGTGGATTGAGTTTCACTCCTCACCAGCTGGAGCTCCAGGAAAGGGAAGTCTCTCTGCAGGGATGAAGATAGGGGGGGAACAGAGAGGCTGCAGTCGTGACACAGCAGAGATGGCCATCGGGCACCTCCTGTGCCAGCGGGAGCCTTGGGTGCTGAAAATGCAGCTCAGCACTTACCAAAGGAAACACAGCCTTTAAACTCACCTGGACCTGCTGCCTCTGTGCCAGGCTCCCAGGGAGCCTCTGCTGCAAGAAGGGGGACAGTGGGGGACAAGGCACATTAACTTGCCATGAGGCTATGAGCGCCTAACTGAGAGCTCTTCATTTATCAGAGAAGAGCTGCAAAGCCTCCTGTATCCTCTCAGAGAGCCCTGCCCAGCACCAACAGGAGGCTTCCTCCCCCATCCATCCAACCATCCATCCTTCCATCTCCCCTGAGCTCCATGGGCAGCTGGCAGTGCCCAGGGCTGAGGCCGGATGGCTGAGTGGGGCAGCCAGGCAGGCAGGAACAGGGAGAGGAGCTGCAGCAGCCCCGGGTGAGCCGTGATGGACACGGGGTCTGCACCGTGAGCCCCAGCGTGGGGCTGCTCCGGGATCCCCACAGCTCCCACACAGCAGCTCCCGAGTGCTCGGGACCGCTGGGGCTGGCAGGACAAACACGCGGCGCTCGCTGCCATCCCACCCAGGAGTTATGAAGCTGTCACTCGCTCAGGCTGTCCCGACAGCGCCAGCAGGCCTCGGAGCACCGCCTGCTCTCACCTGATTGGCATTTTTGGATGCTGTTACTGAGAGGCAGTTCTGGAGCTTTGGGACCTGCCGAGGAGAATGAGGCCAAATTCCCGGCCTTTCTGCCTCCCCACTTCTGCCCTGCTTTCTCTTTTCTGGAAAGTTTTCCCATGCTAAGTATAGTTCCTAACAGGTGCATGACCAGAGGGGACTGTCAGGGACGCAGCTGTCCCCACAGAGGCCTGGATCCATCTCCATCTGCCTCACTGGAGCTGTCCATGCTGCCTAGCTGAGCTCTTCGGACACGGGACAGGGGAGAATCAGGGATGCAGGCAGGAAATGCACGTACACACACAGGGAGGAGGATTATTCCAGGGGATGCCACAAACAAAGCCTCTGACATCAAACTAATGCATTCTTTGAGGTTTTAAAGGCCCCTTGGCACACACAGGCAGGCTGCCAGCTAACTCATCTCTCTTCCTTGCCATGCTACCAGCCTGATGCCAAGGTCAAGCTTTAAAGGAAAGCTGGCTGCTCTGTAATCCCCTGTGCCTCATTTGGGGATGCCACAAGACTCATAAGGATCAGTGACAGAAAATATTTGACTGGGGCCAAGGCCAGTGTGATGCCTGAAGTGGTTCCCTTGCCCAGCCAGCTGCCAGTCCTGGCTCCCATCCTGCCAGCCCCACACCAGCCCCTTCCAGCTGGGAACCAGGGCTGGGGCTGCAGGTGATGCAAGGCAGTGACACAGGGAGCTGGGATCCCTGTAACACACCCCAGAGTGGGCAGTGGACATCAGAGGGCACCTCCACATGCACAGTGGTGACAAGGTGTCCCAGGTTTGTAGGGGGCAGGTGCTGGGGTGACCCACCTGGGCACTGAGTTGGCTCAGCACTGTGTAGGGGATATAAAAATATGAGCAACAGGGATAAGCGACAACCCTGCTCACAAACTAAAGGTGCTTCCTATCCCTAAGGTGCCCTGGAAGAATTCCAGCTGATAGCACATGAGGAAATAAGCATTTTGCAACAGCACACCGGGTGGTGCAGCAGGAACAGCTGATCTGGTTCACAAATCTGGGTCCTGGGATGTGTGCTGTGCTAACAGGCTGGCTTGGCTTAATGGGAGGGTGATGAAAACCATCTGCGGGGAATAGGATGGCACGGTGACATCAGCACCACTGGAAGAACAAAGGAGGAGGTTCCTGCAGCCACAGACCGTGCTCCACACTGTGCTTTGGCCACAGAGCCCAAGTCTGGACTTGGGGAACCCAGAGCCCAACTCCCTGCTCAAGCTGCAGGGAGCTGAGCCACAACCAGCCCCCAAAACTCTGCCTGGGGCTCAGTGAAGTGGTGGGAGGGGCTGGGTGAGAGGGATGTGTACAAATCCTTGGCAGAGGGAAAATCCATTCTCTTCTTTAATTCTCTGTTCAAATGAATGTTGAAGTGAAACCACACTGCTGGTAGCAATCCAGTCACACTCTCCCAGAGGAAGAACCCTGTATCCTGGGACCTGGGGTGACTTTCCTTCACCCTTTCACAACAACTCTTTTCAGGCAGAAGTGCTGACTGAAGCTCTTTGGGTCTCTGAAGACCATTCCATCAGCTCGGTGCTGCTGGGGCTGCCAGGCTGAGTTATCACAGGTCCTGCCCTCCCCTGCCATTAATACCTGCTCACCAAGGGAGCCCTGGCCAGCCCAGGCAGAGAAGGGCAACCCCGAGCTGCAGCAGTCTCCCACAGTAAGGAAAGAGGCATCAAAGGGAAAAAAAGAGGAAAATAAATATACCCCAGGCATCTCTGATAGTCTTAATGGAGCTCAGACAGCCCGAGGAAGGGAATGAATTAATGAGAGTCACAATCTTTCCAGCTAACGTTCCCCAAGGAGCCCCAGCCACACCTCATGCCCCTGAGCCTGGTATCCCACAGTCTGGGGTCTCCTTCTGTCTCAATCCAACCCTTTCCTGCCAGGCAGAGGGTTGCACTCCTGTCCTGCTGTCACCTATGTGACTGTGCCCGGTAGCACCTGTAAATCCTCTTTCTACCAAAGGCCACAGTAAACCAAGACAGAAGCAACGCCCAGAACTTCAGCAGCACAGCTGGAACACCTGCAGCGTTGTGCAATCCCCTGCCTGGCCAGACATGGGACGGAGAAAGAGTTTTCTGCTGAAAAACCCAAGACATGGGTAAAATTCTCTTTGCTTTTGGCTTTAATCCCAGACCCTGAGTGCCTTAGCCCCAGGACTCATGCCAGCACCCCAACAATGAGCACAGTCACCCCCTGAACATTCCAGAACTGAACAGGACCTGTGACCCAGCAGGGGAGCAGGACTTTGTCCCTGGCCAGGGACACCCAGCACCACAAACCCAACTCAGGGATCTGAGCAGCCTCGCTCAAACCTCCTGCCTGCACTTACTGTCCAAATAACAATCCAGGGGGGGTCTGATGTGCTCCATGGATTAGCACTGGTGAATTAAGAACCTATAAAGGTATTATCCAGGATCAGCCCTGGGAGCCCCAAAGCACCCAGAGCCACAACTTTACTACAAAGCCTTCAGAAACAGGGTGTTCTTCAGTCCCCAGCTCCTGGGGCCCTGTGTCTGAATGCAAAATTCCACTTTTGTTACTGCAAAAATGGCATTCTGGGCTCCCACAGCTGAAGAGTCTGAGAATGCGGCTAAAGGATTAAACCCCTCCTCCCCAGACCTTCAGTAAATAAAGAGAGTTAAAGCAGTTCTGCAAACTAGAAGGATTTGCAGCCAATTTTGTGACAGTATCAGGCAGTTCTGGCATTCTTTGTACTCAGGAGAAGCAGGGCAGAATAAAGGGGGTTTGACCAGAGGACTGGGACGGCTCCCTCCGATGTGGAGATTTCTGGAGGTGGAAGGGCTGGCAGAGAGGAGGCAGAGGGAGCAGGAGCAGACATCTCAGAGACATTTACAAATGGATTTCTGAGCCGAAATTTCCCCTCAGTCACGCCTGCACATCTCTGCAAACATACCTGGCCTCTGCACTGTGGGTTGAGGACAATTTAACCTGCAGTCTCAACAATGGGATTAAGCACTGGATCAGCAGAAAAATGGTTGCAGATAGCTACGATTGCTATTGGAGAGTGATTGTTTCCCTGAGCCACACTGTGTAAGTGTCGGTGCCTTTGTGAGATTTAATGGTCCCATTATCCCAGGCAGTGTCACCTCCTCCCCGCTCTGCACGCCCAGACCTGCTCTCCTGCCTCCATTCCCCTCTCCTGTTCTGCCAGCAGGCAAACACACCTTTGCTGCTCCATCACGGGTAGTCCTCGACTAAACTTCTCCCATGCCCAGGGATGGGGGCTGGGGATGCCAGACCAGCAGCAGAGGTGGTCTCTGGGATGGGTATCTCATCCTAAAGCTTCCTATTTGGGAGCTGGTCTTCTTCCACGAAAATCTAAGTTTTTACTTAATTAGCAAAAAGCTAGTGAAAATATTCTCATTAAAGTCATGTCAAGCTCTCCTCCCAAACATCACAGGGAGCCACCATCCTGGTCTCCAGCAGCTCCAGCCTCTGTCACACAGCACCCGCTCAGCCTTCCAGCAGCTCCACCTGGCACTCACAGCAAGGGGCTTGGTTGGGATATCCAAGGAAAAGAGGATTGAGAGGGCCCTGCCAGACTACAGAGCGCTTCCATCACCCAAACACTGAGGTTACACCCGGCCGTGGATCAAGCAGTCTCCTCTTAGCCCCACAGTCCCTCTCTAAGGAATATCTAGTAAATAGTCCATAGGCAAAGAAAGCTCCCTTTGGTACATGGCTGTTTGTGGAGCAACGCCTGAGCCAAGAGCCCGCAGAGCCATGGCAATGGGCAGTGCTGCTCCTCCCACCATGGCGGGCTCAGGCCACACGGAGACTTCATCACACAATCCCACCATGGTTGGCTGGGAAGGGACCTTGGAGCTCATCCAGTTCCACCCCTGCCATGGGCAGGGACACCTTCCACTGGACCAGTTTGCTCCAAGCCCCGTCCAGCCTGGGCTTGGACACTTTTAAATTAATTCCAGAGTTCAAGAAGGGGCAGGCACTGGCATGGGGAAGGGGCAGGCACTGGCATGGGGAAGGGGCAAAGCTCCTCTTCTGCTCTCCTAAGAGCAGCCTGCAGCAGGTCATCCAAGACTATCAGCTCCTCACCAGGCTATCAAAAAAGCACTGTAACAACCAGAATTAGAGAGTTTCACCACAGGACTGGACATTTATGTGCACGAGAACAGCATCTGCAGGGACTCCAGCTCCAGTGACAATCCGAGCAGCTCCTGCCTCTCCTGCTCCGGGGTAGGAGCTGCTGCCAGTTGGGGTCAGGGGGGAATCTCCCCTCACAGAGTAGTATTGCACAATTATGGGCATTATGGGATTTTTATGCCTTCCTTTAAGGCATCCGGCTTGGCTTCTGGTGGAGACAGGATACAGGGCTAGAAGGACTATTGGTCTGTTCAGCTCAAACAGTTTTTATGTCCTAATACAAAATTAATGGTTCTCTCACTGAGACTCCATGAGGCAAAGCTGCCTGCTCCAGGCATTCCAACTGGCAGAGCAAAAGTGGGGCTGAAAACTCACTCCTTCCCAATGCTCCTGGGTGGAACATATCCCTCAGCCCCCAGCCAGGCTCACTGGCTCACCTACACCAGTACAGACCCCCCAGACTCTCTGGAGCAACACACTGATTCTGGACCCTGATGGGCTGCAGCTCAGAGCTCCCACGCTCGAGGGATCCCTCAGCCTCCTGCCTCCTGTGCCAGGGATACCAGATCCACAACTCCCTGCAGCACCAGCTGCAGTGCAGGTGGGTTGCAGGCACTTTAAACCTGACTGTGCCACCTCTCCAGCAGCCTCTCCTGCTGACTAAAGGGCTGCCTGTCAGGTTAGGCAGAAACAGCTGTCTCAAAAACTTTATTTCAGAATTCACACAGAGGTTCCTTCTGATTGTATGGAACAACACCTCATTCATCATTCACAGAGCCAGACAGAGCCACTCATCTTCATTCGATGACACCTTTTATCTACAAACACCTAGACTGACTCACAGCCAGCCTGTGAACCCGTCAGGATCCTTTTACCATGCCAGGGGCATGTTTTCCTGGCTCACATCCAGCATGGTGCTGGAGGCTGGAAGACCTGCTTGTTCCCATGAGGACTTTGTTTCAGAGTTTTTCTGAGCAGACACTGTGCCCCCAGTGACTGGAGCAGGCTGTTTTTGTGGAGCCGATTATTTTGGTATCCAAGTGGAAGCCGAGCTCTGCAATTGCCGTGTGTGTGGTGGCTTGTGGCTTGCCCTGAGGGAATCCATGGCACTGCTGGGAATTCTGACCCCAGAGTCCTGACTCAGGCGTTCTGCAAAACCACAGGGCCTGCTGCTTCCAGGCCCGTCTCTGTGCTCCTGTGTCTCTGCTGGGGCCAGCTCAGGGATGGAAAAGGCAGGATTTGAGCTGCTGGGCCCACAGCAAGGAGAGATGTGAGCAGCAGTCATGTCCCACAGAGCAGCTCCAGAAGCCTCTTCCCTTTGGCTTTGTGTCCAGCTGTAAAACTGCAACAACTTCCACCATCCTCGTCTTCCTACTCCCACCTGATCCTCTCCAACACTTCCCCACCTCACTGAAGGCTGCCACGGAGCTCGCCTGTCTCCTCCAAGCCACTGCCATAAAGCAAATAATTGTGCACTGTTACTTATGGGGGAGCTTTCACACACAGAGCTTAATTCACTGGGAAAGAGGACTAAAATATTAGGCCCTGACTCTGAAATAGGAATTTCTGTTGGTGGCCCTTAGACCTCAGTGACAAACTGACCACACAGAAGGATGTGGCAGAGGACCAGAGGCCCTGAGCCCATCCTGTGACACCAAACACTCCTGCTGTGCCCCGCTCTGATCAGGAGCATGCTGAACCCTTCCTTCACCCCCCAGCTCCGTCTGTCTAGGGGAGCAATGTCCTTATTCCTCGAGGGATGTTGACCAAATCATAAAGATGTAATGACATTGTCTGGGCTGACACGCTGATCAATGCCTTTCATGCAAAATTATGCTTTCTGCAACTAATAAATATTGATCCTTTTTGTTCCTGTGCAGCACTGCAATAAAGAGTGACTCAAATATCTGCCAGCACTGAGTTTCCTCCATCGTTTTCCAGCCGCTAGCTCCCTGGCAGCATCCCTCTGCACTTCCTACTGGCACTGGTGCCAGTGCCTGGTCCCAAGGAGGGCACAGCACCTCCATGAACATCCAGCTCCCTCCGTTTTTCTGTCCTTTGAATGGTGCTTAAGTTACAGGGGTTCATGGGAAGAGATGGAAAATAAACAGAACTGGAGGGAGTGCTGGAGAAGGGGAGCAGGGTCATGATCTGGGCACATTTTGGATAATAAACAGGAGGAGGCAGGCCGAGTGCAGAACAAATAGAAACATTTACAACTGCTTGGCAGGGGAATCATGTAAGTGCTAATGGGCTTGGTTCAGACTCCTTAAATCAAAGCTCTGGGCTCGGCAGCCAGCGACTGCTGACAAACTTTGCTGGACACAGGGATCCATTCAGCCCTGAGGAAAGGCTGGGCTCCACGTGGCAGCCGTCCTGCTCTATTTGCTCCTCTTCTGGATAGGGATCAAGCAGGACCTGCCCTTCACACCCACTTGGTGCCCTCAGCTCCGCACCAGTGCCCGGCATGTGTGGCCCCGGCTGCTCCTGTCCGCAGGGATCCCAGAGTGATGTGATGGCACCCCTCGGGTGCCTTCTGGGACCCTCTTTCCTCCAGGTCTCACTCCATCGCCTCTTGTCCTCCCACCTCCCCACCCCCAGCAGGAAGAAGAGCCTTTCCCTGTCTCCCAGGAGCGCAGAGAAGGGAGAGCACGAGGTGTGAACTCAGAGCTGGGGCTGCAAATGGATTGATGATGACAGGCAGAGGCCTGGCTTCAGTCACTGCTGCCTGGCAGCCAGGCACTGACTGGATCTGTGCACTACACATATTTTGGGAGTGCACTGCTTTCCTTTGCTGAAGGAATTCAAACCCATCACGAGCAGAGTTCAGCTGCAACAGTGAACCACAAAGCAGGAAGGGCCAAAGGTCCACAGTGCCCTGTACAGCCTCAGTGAAATGTGTCTTACTGCCTTCCCCACGCAGACAGCAGAGTGCTGAGAAGGCTTTTAAGGCAAAAAACCTACAGATAAATACACTGCATCTGGATTGCAGAGCTTAAAATATGATGGCATCTCCCCCAGACTGTGAATGGGTTCCCTGAAGAGCTCCCTCAGTCCTGAGACCCTCCCTTCCCCATTCCCCTCCTGGGAGAATTGGAGAGGCAAAGGGCTGCTGTTCCAGCAGATTTGCAGGAGTGGGAGTTGAAGAATCAATGAAGCTCTGAAAGGCAGTGGGGAAAGTCATTCTGCACCTTCCTGACACCAGGAATAAATGATTCAGCGGGAAAGGAAAAAAAAATACAACAACCCTCAAATGAGGCTGGAATTACCCTCTGGAGAGATATTTCATCTTGAGGAATTGTGTTTGCTGCAGTGTTCATCTCACTGAGCCACAGCAAGGCTTTAATACCCAGCAAAAGGTCAAACCTAAATAGGAATTGCCAGAGCCTGCTGGAGCTGCTGCCTGCACACTGCCTGCTGGAGCTCCCAACCCTCACACAGAGCAGCTACGCCCACGCCAAGGCCTGAAACTGGGAATGGAGCTGAGCCGGACCACGCAAGGATATCTCCCTTCCCAGTGGGATCCCAGACAGAGCTCAGCCCTGCACTCACCCCCTTTGGATGGGCACAAAAGGAACAGACCTGCCTGCCTTGAGCAGGGGCAGTTTGGGGAGAACGCCGGGAGCTTCCAGATGTTTCCACCCAAGGGATCTAAGTGACTGTAAAGGAAGGTGGGGTTTCAAGGCACCTGAGGGCTGCAGGGGCAGCTGTCAGCTGCTCCTCAGCTGGAACATCAATGCTTGAGACACTGCCAGTGCCCTCCGAGTCCAGCGTGGTCTGCAGGGCTGTGGGAGCTCTCTCTTCATGCCCATCAGCTCCCCATGGATAGACAATCCTTCCCACTTTTCCCACTTCTGCTTTGGTACTGTTTCTGTCTCCCTCCACCCACACATCTGCTCAGCCTCTCCTTGGTAATTTGTACTCTTCTTCCTTCCCTCGGGCTCAGCTCTGCCCTCTGTGAGTCTGGTGGCACTATCCCAGGCCGTAGCAGAGTTCCAGGGATGAATTAGGCAGACAGGAGGTGAAGGCAGAGGTTCCCAGGGAGCTTCCTGTCTCCTCTATACCATGACAAAGGTGAGTGTCCAAGAGAAGACAGGAGGGAACTGAGCCCTTCCTGTAAAGTCCACCCTCCTCCCAAGAGGGCACAAGGCCATCAGTGAGCTGAGCTGAGCAGGGGAAGGTTTTACTAAAGCAGAGCTGAAAATCTGCTTGAGCTTTGAGATTTATAGCAAAACTGGTCCCATGCTACAGGCTAAATCCAGATCCTGCAAGGAAACAGATTTGGGAACTAGCAACAATGCTGACAGCCCTGAGCCTTCTACCAGCCACCTCAGCCATCCCACATGAGCTGGAGCCCTCCTGCTTTCCTGTTCAGGACCATATCAACCTCTACCAATGCATCTTCATCCTGCCCAGCAATTCCAGCTGTCCCTTCAGCCCCTCCTGATGAACAAGGCGCCATCTATGATGGGCAACGTGCTGGTTTCTGTGCCAGTGTGGATGACCATCCACTGGGGATGAAACTACCACTCTCACTTCCACTTGTGACTCAAGCCAGATCTCACTATGTACAGAGAGATTAAATTTCTCTAAGGTTAACATAAGATAATTTTTTGTTCAAATATTTACAGTTAGAGCTCACCAGAAAATCAACAGGATTCTGCTGGACAACACTCAACTATCCACATCCCCCAAAGGCAAACTGGGTTTTCATGTGGTATTTAAAGCATCCTGAGCCATCCAGAATGAAGCCCTCACGATTGTTCCCAGGCTAGGCTGGGTCTGTGCCATACATCCATGCCTCTGAGGGAAGCAGGAAAAACTTGCTGGTCTTTTCTTCCTAATAATGTGCCCACATGGACACAGCCCGAGCAGGTCACCAGCCCCTCACATGGTCACACAAACAGAGGAGCTGGAGACCATTCCAAACTGCAGCCAGCAGCCACATACTTGGGAAGCCCATGCTGTGGAAAATGGGGTCAGATTGCTTCTCCCCGTGTTTGGCTTTGTGGAGCTGTTTGTGTCTCCTGGATGCAAGACTTGCCCGGCAACAAACCGGAGCTGTCATTTGGACATCTTGTCCTTTCTATCCAGGATGTTTAAATTCAAGCCTCAAACTTGTGGTTGGCAGGGAACGGGGGCAAACAAAGAGCCAAACAATCTGCTGTCAGCTCCTGCCTGCCCAGCCTGCAGCATTTATCCCTCCTGTCCATGGGGAACGTTGGAGTACAGAGGCCGTGGCTCGAGGGCCTGTCACAGACTTAAGCTGCTCAGACTTACAAGACAAAATCAAAAAAATCCAGCAGACAATAAGTGTACTGAAACATTTGGGCTTTGCTCCCTCCTCTGCAGGGTCTGTTGTTTCATGAGCAGAGGGAAGGCTGAACTCACCCACAGCTGCATTAAACATCTGAGGCTTGAGGAACATCCCCTGACTGCTTCTAAACCTTTGTTTGCTGCTCCCCCAACCCCGACCCTCTTTGTGACATGTCAGCCTCTACTTGAGGCTCCCCTCACCCCCTCCTGAGACTGCTCCTGCCTGCTGGGTGTGCACCTGAGGTTTAATGGTTTTCTGTTTGGGAAGTTTTCTGGGAGGGAAAACAGACAGAGCTGCTGTGGCAGGTGCAGAACCTCAGGTGGAAATTGCCCTCTCTCTCCTCTGCTCCTTTCCAAGGGTTAAGAGGGAAGCTGAGCACAGGCTGGATCCCTGCATGAAGAGCCCTGAAGGGAGCACAGACATCCTCAGATGTTACTCCCACCGAGTTGATTTAACAGTCTCCCTTGCCTAGGTGGACAATCAGCTTTCCACGGCAGTCAACGACTTCCTGAGGCGTTTTTAACAGGCAGTGCTTTTCTGGGATGAAGCTCCTGCCTTTGAAGATGTCTGATCTCTCCCAGCGCCCTGGGGCTTTCTGCTCACTCTGCTCTCCCATGCAACCACGTCCCGCAAAGGGCATCCCATGCCAGCTTCCCTCTCTGCTGGATGCAGAAACATTTCCATGCCGCCACAGTGTTTGTGTATGGTCCCCTCAATCCACCAGGTTCACAGGGAGCACAGATGTGAGGTTGTGTATTTTCCTTTGAATGGTTTGTTCTGTTTCCCCCTTCCGAAACGTATGGCGTTTTCCTAAGGTGTAACCCGGCCTATGATCCCTCCCCTATGAGCTTTTCATTGGTTCAAGCCTTGGCCCGCGGGCCCTGTGAAACTGTGATAAGGGAGTGCTCAGAGGCACGAGGTCTCTCTGCTTTGGACCTTCTCCCCCTCTCCTTCCCCTTCCCTCTCCTCTCTCCCTTCCCCCCTTCCCCCCCTGGACCTGAAAATAAACCCCTCTTGACTTCACCTTCAAGGGCGATACCGTGTTTCTCTTACGGCTTGCTGCTGCCTGCAGAGGCATAGCCCAGAGACACTCTGGAAGCCCCGGCGAGCTGCTGCAGCCCCCCTTCCTTCCACGGACCCACGGGAATGTTGCCCCAGACTCCTGCCATCGCTGGCCGGCAGAGGGATGGGCAGGGGTCACAGCAACACACAGGGGTGCACACAGCTCCTTCCTCTTGGTTGTCACCACCACCCCCTCTGACCTGGCAGGTCAGCCGTCCCTGTGCTGCTGAAAAAGGGAACACAGAGGCGAGGGGAATGCAGACAATATCCTAAACAAATCTGCTGTTTATGAAGTCCCCTGTAAACTGTTTACATTGCTGGGGAGAAAGCATGGAGGAACAGCAGCTGGAGCATGCTCTTCCCAGTGGGAAGAACTCCACTCCTGTTTGCTCCACTGCTGTGGGAGGGAGTGGAGCTGATGCACATCTGGAAAGGGTGCAAAGGCTTGAGAGAAAAGAAGAGGCAGCAAAACATCAGCACCATGCACTCCCCCAGCCTGCCAGGAGCTCTGGCTACCTCAGCACTGCCTCCCAGAGCACACTCTGAGGAAGGTGGCCTGTCCCTGGGGTGCAAGGGGACGGGGGAAAGCCAACCTCAGGCTCCGAGCAGTGCCTCCAAGCTGTTCCCTGCTGCCAGAGGAAGCATCCTGAAGGAGCCAGCCCTGAAGCTCCCTTGGAGCCTCTTGGCTCTTGGGCTGTGTGAAGAGCCTTGTGACTCTCATCCCTCAGAAATGTGGTGTGTGGTGCCTCGTGCTCTGTTATATCCATGGTTAAACATGGGGCCTCAGGAATACCAGCAAGAACATTGCAAAGTGCTGGCATAAAATAAAAGCCTCGGTGTGCCTCTAATCTCCCTATTTCCTAGCCATGGAAAGCTCTTTGAAGTGCCTGTGCTCACGGCAGTGCTGGAACCCCCGTGACACAGCTGACCAGCACAACGCGGGCCGGTGACGCAGCGTGACTGAGCCCTGGGGGCTGCCACGGGGCAGGAAAGGCTCTGAGGGAAGACATGGAAGAGTTAAACCTCAAACAGCCTGGATCAGTCCCCTTCACGCTGGAAGGCTGGTTTTGTTACTTGAGCAGGATGTGAGAAAACACAGCCTCCACTCAAGGAAGGTGATAAGTGCTGTGAGCCCAGAAACAGTCCCAGAGGGGTATGTGGGAATGGGCATCCAGCTGGAGCAGCAAGGACGGGGAAAACATCCTCCCTACACATGATATGGCAAACCCTGACCTGCTGGTTGGAAAGGAATACAGGTACAATGATTAAACAAACAAAAAGAAAGTGGGTGAACTCAGACTGCCCAGAGTAGCTGTGGCTGCCCCTGGATCCCTAGAAATGTCCAAGGCCAAGTTGGACAGGGCTTGGAGCACCCTGGGATAGTGGAAGGTGTCCCTGCCCATAGCAGGGTCTGGAATGAGATGAGGTCTAAGGTCCCTTCCAACCAAAACCAGTCTGTGATTCCATGAAGACAGGTACAACAATTTTTAAAATAAAGGAAGTGGTCAAACTCACCCATGTGGTGTGAAGGGCAGGCAGGGACACCGCCATGCTCCGTCAGCAAGGGGTGAGGGATGTTCATCCACATCTACTCTCAGACACAGAACAACTCCACTCTGAGCACCTTCAACCTCCACCCAGTTGGTCTTCCAGGGCCCAGTTGTGCCCCTCTCCTGAGCAGGAAGAGGATGGAGGGGTCTCCCAGCAGAGCCGAACATCCCAGCCAGCAGGAATATCAGCGGCATCTGCAGGACCTTTCAAGGACTGAGCTAAAAGAAAAACAACAGAGGAAAAAAATACCCAAACTTTGTCACGCCAAGCCATCACAAAAGATCATCAAGTTCCTTTGCTGAAGTGAAAAACTCAAATCCAAAAACATTTTTCAGAGCCAACTCCAAAGAAAATCTGTTTGGTTTTGGTTTCAGAAGCTTTTGTGCAGCTACAAAAACATCAGCAGCTACATTTCCGAATGAAATGGCTCCTCAAAATGAAACCTTGAGCAATTTCGTGTTAAACTAAGGCAGAAAGGACTGGAGCTATAATCCCATAGGAGTGCTGGGTCTGTTTCCTTGGCTCAAAATGACTTGCTGAGTTTGCCCTGAATTTTGCAGATATTTTTGCTTGACCCCACATGGCTCAGGCACAGTGACAAAGCACCTTCAGAATCCAGTCCTTGCAGAGGAGCAGTGACCTGCAGGGATTCCCCAGTGCTCCCTAAGCCTTGAGAAACCCTCTGTGGAGGTGAGTAGGCACAGCCTGGAATAGGTGTTAGGGCCTTTTGGGGAGTGTCACTTCTCTTCATACAGCCAGCACAGCCACGGGGAAGAGATTCCTTCACACAACATCTCCAGTGAGCACCTTGCCCAAAAATCCCGCAGGCAAAGGCAGAGGGACAGCACAGCAAATTCATCTGTCATAAATTCCCTCGTGCCTGCTGTGACAGGCTGGTCAGCACCTGTGTCCTGCTAATGGCAAAGGGATCATCTCCCCCCTTCCTCTTCCCAGGGGTTTTATTAGTACAAACCTTTAAAACACGGCCAAATGGCCAGGAATTAAACCACACATTTTCTCAGCATGAAGCTCCAGACCCACGTCAGGCAATGTCCCAAAATCATCTGCTGGAATGCTGCCCCAAACGTCTACCCTGAGCACCTTACACTCTCACTCTCAGTCCTGTGCCTTCCAGGGGCGTCCCCATCCTCCCCTGTCGATTTAGAGGATGGCTGGGATGTGGTCTGTGCCCCTGGGAGCTGTGGGCAAGGGAAAAGCAGAGCTGGGAGGTGGCAGTGGTTTGGGGGGAGGATCCATGCTCCCCATGCTTGCCCAAGGTCAGGGAGGAGTGGGAGCTGCCCTCCACCCCTGCATCTCCTCAGCCCTGTTTCGAGACAGCCCTCCCCGCTGGGATGCCGAGGGCCCTTCCGTGCATGGAAGTGTTCAGGAATTCTTGCAATGAATTCCACAGCTCTGTTGTGTGGAGGAGTGCCACAGAGCAGCAATTAGGGGGCACAGACAGACTGCCAAGGGGGGCACTGAGGTCACACCTGTGCTGCCCTGGAGCTGCGCCGGGAGAAAGCCCTGACCAAGCTCCGGAGGGAATGGCAGCTCCTGAGTCAAGCCCAAGTAATAAGCTGGTCTTGTAGGGGGAAGGATTAATCATTATTGGCAGCCAAGAATGTGCAAGTCTAACAAAAGCTAAAGGTTTTTTTATTACAGTCCAACTGCAGCTCGGAAGACAATGTTAGCTAAGAATCATTAAATCTATTGCAAGAATAAATCTTCTTTGATCCAAACCATAAAATGGGAGTGAAATCCTCTTAAGCCAGCGGCAGCTCCTAATGGAACAGACATTATTATTTTTCTGCAAACCCAAAATTTAAAAAAAAAAAAAAAAAAGGGTTAGATTATTAAGTGAATAGATTAGGCTCCCAAATGGTAAATATTTACTCAAGCAAAACCTGCATAATTTAATACCTGCCTCAATTAATTTTTCAGTTTGGGATTATAATTGAAGGGAATAATGACAATTTTCTGACTGTAGAAACAGGGATTCCTGAACCCTGTTTGCCCAGAATTCAGGCAGGAGGAGAAGGACCCAGGAAAACTTTCCCTTGCTAACCCCCAGGTAACATCAGAGCTGCCGCACGTGCCAGTGATGAGCTGGCAGCTTCTGCAAGCCTGGAAGATGGAAGGTGAAGCCAAGGTCCCCTCTCACAGTTGGTCATTAAATTTCCTGAAACATCTGACCAGGAGGTCACTCCTGATATTATCAAATACAAAAAATATTGCAGGAAAATGGAAGTCATTTCTTACTGCAGTCTGATTTAGTCCCTGCTTTCAGGGCAAGCTGAGGGTACTCTTCCCTCAGTGCTTTTCCCTCTCCATCTCACAGGAGATGTGGGAAGGGAGTGGAACTCTGAGCTCCAGCATTCGCACGGGCTCCGTACACCCAGGTGGGAAAATTCACCTGCCATACCCCTTCTCTGGGCAGGTGGTGCAAGGAGAGTGTGTCCTGTGCCCAGGGAGCCTTTCCCACTCCAGACATTCCTCTTCTATGCTCTGGACAATGTCTTCCTCAGCCTACATGGGCTGTGCTCCCTTCTCACTCTCCAGAGGGTATCCTTGGATGCTCAGACCCTTCAGGCCTCTAAAAAGTTACCTGCTCTAGGCACGGCCTCTGCACAGTGGAGCTTTGCATCAGCAGGTCAGGCGAGGGGATTCTGCCCCGCCCAGTTGAGACCGCACGACCAGAGCGGCCCCAGCCCTGGGGCTGAGCACAGGGAGGACCTGGAGCTGCTGGAGAGACTCCAGAGGAGATCACAGAGCTCCTCCCAGGGCTGGAGCCCCTCTGCTCTGGAGCCAGGCTGGCAGAGCTGGGGGTGCTCACCTGGAGAAGAGAAGGCTCCAGGGAGACCTGAGAGCCCCTGCCAGGGCCTAAAGGGGCTCCCGGAGAGCTGGAGAGGGACTGGGGCAAGGGATGCAGGGACAGGACACAGGGAATGGCTTCCCACTGCCAGAGGGCAGGGATGGATGGGATATTGGGAAGGAATTGTTCCCTATGAGGGTGGGGAGACCCTGGCACAGGGTGCCCAGAGAAGCTGTGGCTGCCCCTGGATCCCTGGCAGTGCCCAAGGCCAGGCTGGACACTGGGGCTTGGAGCAGCCTGGGAGAGTGGAAGGTGTCCCTGTCCATGGCAGGGGGTGGCACTGGATGGGCTCTAAGGACCCTTCCAGCCCAAACCAGGCTGGGATTCTCTGATTCCATGATTGTTTCAGCTCATATCCACAGAATGCACTGCCATGCTGAGTAACAGCCACCCACAACCACTCGCTATCCCCACCACTTGCACGACAATTCTCCTACAGGTGAGGATTCCTGGAGCGGTTCCACACCCCACTAGCAAGGGGCTAGCTCACCATTAGCTCTGCCCTGGAAAGAACCACAGGGCCATTGGCTTGCAGCTGGCAACCAACTCTGATGTCCTGCTGCTGGAAGCACACACTGCAATAAGCGGGAAGAAGTGAAACAGGAGTACAAACCTTCCTGCCTTGCAAGCATTTCTGATCCTGGCTTGACCAGCTCAAACTCATCTCCGGGAGTGTAAACTTCAGTGCATGTTTGAAGTCTTTTGGGGAGGAAGATGAGAAAGCACATGGTTTTATCTGACATAGACCTTGCTGGCACGTCAGAGCGCTGTTGCTTTTGTTTTCCAGACAGGAACCTTGCTGGCAAGTGCTGGTGAGTGCTGCAGGCTCGTGCAGGCTCTCCACACAAATTCCTGGTGCAGGTCTGGTTGCATGTTGTACACAAGGGTCAGTGGGGGCAAAAATGAGAGAGAGAGAGAAATGGATTCAGTAATGAAATCTTGAAGTAAAAATGTGGATGGTCAGATGACAGTGACAAAGAAGGTCAGGACTACTTTAGACCCAAACAGCTCTTAAATCCAGGTAAGAAACGGGACATCTGTGGCAACAGCAGAATCATCAGAAATAGCAGTTAATCCCAAACTGGGAGCAAGTAAAGTCCAGAGCTTGCCAGGGAACAACATGTCAGCAGGATTACGGGCAAACCTTACAGGGCAGCTGTGATTCTGAAGGCCTGAGAAGCAAATTGTGATCAAAGAGCCACGCAGGCACAAGAGGAAACAGCATGGAACCCAGAATCCTTCTCCTAAAGGCAGATGGAGGTGAGTGACAGCCCAGCAGATCCTTTCCAAATCACCCCCCGGGTCCCAGGAGCAATGGATGGGGGGCTGCTCACGTGACGCTGACTGACACGCTGCGAGATTGTCTGTGGGAAAGGAACGAGAGGGGTAATTTTATTGTCATGTCCCGCAGGGGGGTGTAAGGAAAATCACAGCATGAGAAAATGACAGTGTATCTGTCTGAGGTCATTTGCATGCCCAGATAATCTGTGGGAGGAGAGCCAGAGTTGCTGTGTTTGACAGAGGCAACACCACGACAATGGGCCTGGGAATCGGGAGATTTGCAAGCCCTGAAACCGGCCTGGTGTTTGCTGCTCTCAGAAACCAAAATGACCGGACTTCATCATTTAGGCTTCCAGTGATTCCACTTTCCTCCCTCATTATGGGAGGTACGATGGTTTCATCTTGCTGATGGCACAGAGGGACAGTCCCATGCTCAGAAGTGTGCCCACATCCCAAGGACACTCTTCGGGGACACAAAGAGACCATACACAGGCAAAGGAGCACAAACATGAAGGCAGGCACTGGGTAGCAGTAGCTGTGGGCAGCCAGTGCAGCCCCGTAGATTTCAGCAGGGATCTAGAAGAAGGAAAAAAGGCTTTGTCAGTGTTTACAGGTTGCTCCTCTGCTGCAGAGGGAGTAACCTGGGAAAGCATGAGGTGGCAGATGGGAACTGGCATGGCTGGCAGGACAACTCGGTATCTCTGCAGCGGAAAAACCCGCTGATGGTTGGACGGAGCAGGGCCAGGAGGACAAGCTGCCTGCAGGAGGCACAGGCACTTCAGAGGGAGTGTGAAGGAGAAGGTGACAGGTTGGGTGAGACTCGCTCACACAACCCTTTAACACTGCACTGCCAGAGGCTCCCAGGAAAATCCCAGTGATAAGGTGTGTGGGACTCTGCACAGCACTGATAAGTGTGGCAGAAATCTGATTCCAAAGGGATTTCAGCTGGGTGCACAGGGAGGATGAGTTGGATTTTAGAGATAACCTTTGGGCAGAACCATCCAGCTTTCAGCAGAGCCCAGATATGGGTATTTAGAGACAGGTCAAGTCAAAGAGGATGGAGGGGGTGAGTGGATGGTGAGAAAGAGACATCAAGAAAGGAGCAGGGAAGAGCAAGCATGAGGAGATTTAAAACTCCTGAGCTGAAGGCAGGAGGTAGGTGTGCAGGAAGGGCTGTCAGAAAGCAGACTGTGAATTAATTTGGACAGTGCAGGACGGTTTAGGAGAAAAGTGATCACTCTGTGAGTCATCAGCAGGACATTAAATAGGCAAAATTTGTAAATAAGGTCACCCTGAGAGGGAACGCAGAGGAGGAATGGAGGAGGGCTGGGCGAATGGCCAAGGATGGAGCAGGTGAAGTAGCTGACAGCACCTGAGGATTGTCAGGCAGGGCAGGCACAGCCTCAGATCCATCGAGGCAGGGGCAACCATGTCCTCCCCGGGCAGAGGGGAATAACAAAGCTCCCCCTCCACCAACAGGTAGACATGTCACTACCAAACCCAAAGAGAAAGCAAACTGCGATGTCAGTGTGCTAGAGGTAGCCATAGATTGGAAAAGACAAGCCCACAGCTGCAGCTGGCAGGGAGTTGTGTGGAAAGCTGAGCCTACCCAGCATTATGCAGCTGCTTCCCAGGCGCTGGAAGAGCCAGACTCGTGTCTGTGATTGCAAGGGCAGGAGCAGTGGGATCCTGAGAGGCACAGTTGACCCCAGGTTACAGAGCCAGCTGGGCAGATGCCAGGGCTGAGCTCACCCACTCACCTGGAGCTGGCTGGGAAGCAGAAGGCAGCACGAAGGGAATGCCAGGTTACCTTGTTGCTGGCAATGGCCTCTCATTTGTCAGCGAGGGACGCAGGCAATTTACACAGGGATGTGGGAGTGTTGCAGGTGTTAGGCAGTCACCCTGAGAGCTCAAGACAACAAAGAGATCCTGAAAAAAAGCAGATCCATTTCTAGCCACAGAGAGGCTCTTAGCAAGTCCAGCAAGCCCCAGGCAGAGCGAGGGGAAGGGGGGCTGGGAACGGACCACTGGGACAATGATCCAAGAACAAAAGGGCTGCATTAAAGGGCCTAATCTGGCAGTTAAGCCAGGTTTAAGCAATTTTGCTGCTGCCTAATCTGAGGCTAATAATGAGTCAGTCTTACAACCTGGAAATGCCTGGCCAAGTCAGTGGAGAAGAGAGGGTGAGGCACTTAAGTGGTCTAAACATTATGTTTCTGTCTGAGTGTTCACGACAAAGGCAAACCACTTTCATGTTTAAAGTACACAATCCCTGATGGAAGCAAGATATTATACAGACCTGATGTGGTGCTGTGATGGGGTGAGGAGCCTTAACATCTGTCTGGTACAAACCCCAGAGGCAAAGTTCAGTGAGCTGGTGCCAGGGTGAGTGGCAGAGGTTATCCAAAAGCCAGGCTCCATAAAATGCAGTTAGTCAGGACAAGGAGGCCTGGTCTCTGCAGGCTGCCTGCTTTCATGTTTACCTGACGCAGCAATCCAGAATTTCTTTTACACAGCTTCATTTATAAAAGAATCCAGTCTGCAAAGCACAGCTTAGCCCAAATTCCCACTACCAGACTTCATCAGATCACTCCAGGCTCCAAGACCACTGTCTCCACACAGTAATAGCCATTATCCCCAGGCTTTGTGTGTGTTTATGTTACCCTTCCATTTTCCCTTCAGATATGACACGTAATTCCTAGAAAATATGTTATAAACTCTTCTGCTCTGGAGTTCTGCCACATCTGATTGCACTCATTTGAGCCAAGGATGTCGTTTCAAAGTAAATCAATAAACAAGGCTTAAAAGGGTCCTACAGACAGAGGCTGGGGGCAGCACCACAGCCCTCCCCCTCCCCAGTTATCACTGCTGTGCTTCAACCTAACCAAGTAAATGGGTGAAACTCGAACAGGAAAACACTTCCCAAAGCTCCCAGTGCTTCTTTACAGTATGGGAGTAGGGGCCAGGGCCTGCCTGGCAGCTGGAATGGCACCTCCAGTGTTCAAAGTCCCTGGAGTCACCAAAGGAGCATGAGTGGGGGTCACAGCACAATCAGGGCTGGTGGGAGGTGCTCCCAGGGATCACTGGCAGGGATACCCCTCACTGCCAGCCTGTGGTACCCACGGGGGGCTGCAGCCAGGGTGCCCTGGTTGCTACAGGTGGTCCTGAAGTTACCCAAAGAAATGTCTCAACCCCAGTGAGGGACTGGAATGGTAAACCTGGAAAGCCTGGATTCAGAAAGGGGCCATGCACCTCCCACTCTTACTGAAGACATTTAGGGCCCCTCATGCTTGCTGTCACGTGGAGAGTAACACATCCAAGCAGAGCATAGCTAGATTTATTTGGGAATCCCAGGGGAGCACATGTTCGCCCTTAATCCTCCTTTACACTGCTTGTGGCTCCTTGGACTTCCCAGCACACCAACAGCCATACAGGCACAGGACCTGATCTTTGGGAGTCTCCCAAGAAGCTCTAACAAGGTTGTACCTCCTCAAGCAGCTCCTCCAAGGTGAATCATAATGGACCCCATGAGCACAGTATGGACTGCTGGCTAAGCACTTCCCTAGGGAAGAGCTGAGACGAGGGTTATTCATCACCAGGAGCTGTCCTACTCTCCAGGATCAATCACGCATGGGCAAGGGAACTACCAGAGAAACCCCTGACACAAAGCCTGCTTGGATGCACTCACAGCAGGATTTACACAGCAAATTAACTCCACTGGTTGCATTATTTGGATTTTTTTTCTTTCAAAATCTCCAAAGGCTGCATAGACACAATGCTGACAACTCAGCCAGAGAAGAGGGCTGCTGTTGCACAAATGAGGAGACCCCCTCACTCTGCCACCAACAACTGCTGGGGTTTTGCCTGGCTGCATCGTTCAGCTGAGATCTCCATTACCTGTGTGCTGATGGTTCTATTGGTGTGTCTGCCTTGGCTTCCTCGGGCCGGCTCAGGACATCTGCTTGCTGTTCCCAGCTCTGCTGCTTTTGCTCACTGTAAAACAGAATGAATCATTCAGGGTAGAAGCGATCTCTTGTTTTGGTTGTCTTCGTGGGCTGGTCTCTGTTCAGTGCTCTGTGCTCCGTTTCCAAATCCAGCACTGTGTGTGCAGAATCTGATTAGGACGCTTCACACCACCAGAATATACATCCAGTGCAGCAGTTACACACAGCTCTGGAAGTGCCTCCCACACATTCTGGCACAGTGAAGCTCCTACTAGAGACACGTGGGACGAGCACCCACACGTCTCCTGCACACCCAGATTACTCAGCCCCAGAGTGCTGCTCGAAGCAACATTTTCTGGGGATTCAGGGAGAGATCCCACAGACTGCTGCTCTTTTTTGTGGGGTCTGTCCTCGTTCACAGAGCCATTACTCACTGCCTGTAAGGCTGGATGCCACCAAGGAGCTCTGAGCTATGGCAGCCTGCAAAGAAGGTTCCTGCGAGCTGCACTGAGTGACTGCCGGAGGCCATATCCACGGCCATATCCATGGCCATATCCATGACATTCCCGTGCATCTGGATCCTCCCCTGCACAGCACCAGGCATCTGAACTGCACACACTGCTGTGGTGCCTCAGTTTCTCTCTGTGCCTCCAGCACAGGCTTCCCTGCCCAGACAAACCCAAAATTCAAAAGGCCAAATTCTTCCCTGTGTCCATGAAAGGCAGGCCCTTGTCTCCCCTGCGGAGCAAGGGGAACCCTCCCACCCTGCCCAGGACTGCAGAGCTCTGTTATGTGGCCCCAGTGCCACACTTCCAACCCCAGAGCCCCTTTTCCTGCTGGGAACCATCCTCTGCTCAGGGCACCTGCAGCACTGAGCAGCTGTAGGGGTGCTCAGCCATGGGGTAATTAATGAACACGAGTGATCACTTCTATTCTCTGCAACTTGAAGGCAACTCTTATCAAGGCAGAGCTGGAGCTCTGCCCAGCCAGGGCACAGCCACATCTGGGGCTCGGGACCTTTGCTCGCTCAGTCTCCCTGGCTGCTCAGGGAGTCACGTGGTGCCGTTCCTAGAAGGTGAATAAATTATTACTGCAAATTACTCTGATGAAGTGGCTTTTATTAGAAAGCCAGACACAAAGGGAGCTTGCTGATTGGCTCCCAGTGATGTCATACCCAGCACAGCACTCAAACGCAGAGACACGAATTTTCTCGTCTATATTTTGCATATAATTTTCATTTTCTCCTGGCAATAAAGACACCAGCGGAGCCTTTCACTCGGGGAGGGTGGTGGGGGGTCTGTACTGCTCAAGTGGCTGATGAAAGAAAAGCGGCCTTTGTTCCTCTGTCTTGCAGGGAACCTCAGGCTAACAGTTTGCACCCACAAAGGCACTGTGGTTTATTGCTCTATTACAAACCCATCACTCCATTTTCTTAGGTGGATAGCAGAGAAATTGGCATTT
Source organism: Dryoscopus gambensis (assembly GCA_013389985.1). Taxonomy (NCBI): domain Eukaryota; kingdom Metazoa; phylum Chordata; class Aves; order Passeriformes; family Malaconotidae; genus Dryoscopus; species Dryoscopus gambensis. The sequence continues at coordinate 543,925 of WEIT01018850.1, read as the reverse complement.
TTTTGGCTTCATTGTACCTAAAATCATTCTGATCACAGAGATTTTGCTATTTACAAGCTGAAGCTTAAAGTGCAAATAAAGCAACAGCTTTCTGATCCTCATCAGAAGGTGAGATCAGGGCTTTGGGAAAAAACAGGCAGCAAAATCTCAACTAATTATTTATTTTCCAAGTTTCACATGGTGGTTGTTCCTCCCTGCAAAGCCACTGTGAGTTCTCAGTGAGGTCTGTCAGAGAGGCAGACTCAGCGACCGGCACACCGCATGCTCTCATTCCTCTTCCCTAATTGAATGTCCTATCGAACTTACAGAATTTGCCTAGGAAACGTTCCAGCTTTAATCATTTCTGGATGCAACAGGCTTGCTGCTGCAGCTCAAACAGCAGAGATCTGTGTGGAGAGCAGGCATGGAAGCATCCCTTGCCTCACTGAACTGGAATGAACTCCCAAATTCAAGTGAAGGCTGTGGTTTGCTCGGCAGCTCCCTCACGCAAGGCTGCTGCAGTTCTGGGCCCCTGCTGTCCCTGCTGACCCTGGACACGGGCAGAGGGGAAGGTTTTCCATACCTTCCTGCCTCCATTATGTACCACCGAGGTGTAAATTTTGCTGGGATGGCCAAGTGTAACATTTCCAGCCCTGGAAACAGGCTCCTGCTTGTTCTGTGCAAACACTGGGCTCTCCTCCAACAGAGCCAGCACAAATCCCGAGCTGACCTACAGTGCCTGCCTATTCCCCTTTGATTATGGCTCCAAAGTCATTTGTCCTACAAGGGCAGAAAACAAAACACATCTATCACTTGGAAGATGTCCTGGAAACCCCCAGACAGTTGCACTGATGAAACTGGACACTGAGGGCTACTGGAGAGCTCAAACGTAGTTAGATTTGCTGTTCCCGGTCCTGGGGTCACGACTCCCTGCAACATCATCAACTCCACTTTATTCCAGGTGGCTCGAAGTTGGAAATCATTCTCTCTTATCATCTGAAGATTTGCTGAGCTGCCTGCCCTTTGTGGATAACAGGAGCTGCCCCCAGGCTCCTGGATGTTGGATCTGAGGCTTTTGAAGTCCTGAGGGTGAAGGTGCGAGGAACAGGCATCCGGGAAGGAGAGCGCCTGACTGAATCAGAGTAAAAAGGAATGTGAAGGCTGCAGTCCTAGGAGAGGATGCTGGCTGAGACACATGGCCAGCATCAGCAAAAAGGGAATGGGCTCTCAGGTTTAAGACCTGGAACAGATTCAAATCACTCCTTTTAGGTCTGACCTCCTTGCCTGTCTGAGGGAGACAGCAGAGAGGGGAGGGAGCCATGAATCTTGGATCCAGTCCCTGTGTGGCTTGGCCCTACATCCCTCTTTGCTTTTACCACTCTGTGTGTAGAACAGAGGGTTATTAAAAGCAGCAGAAGAATCTCAAGTAAAACAATTTTACTGTTTTTAAGAGCTTTGTTATAGCATCTCTGGAGCTCTGGCTTGGACCACCACATACCATTGTCGGGAAGCTCTAAACAGCCTTTGGATATTGAATTACTGTTCAGAAACGCATCAAATTCCAGAATCGCAACCACTGTCCAAAAAAAGAAGCTTCTGCAGAACAGAACACACCCACACAGACAGCATGGACAACAAAACCATCGTGCTGGCCTAAGTCAGCTTCCCTGCCCTGCCCAGAGCAACAGCCTTGCCCCAGCCCCATTCCAGCAGTGTTATTCCCCTGGGAAGCAGTCAGGCTCTAGAGGAGAACACAGTCCCACCTACTCATCACTCACCTCCCAACGAGAGCCCTTCTATCGCTTGGCTTTTAATGAATTTGGGGCTTGATATCTCAGTCAGCCCCTCCCTTCCACTTGAGGACAGCATTAGCATCAGTCTGGATTATCATACCCCGTAAGCTGTTCTGGGGCGATATGAATCAAAGCCCTGAAAGTGGGATTGTGTTTAATTAATTGTGGCTGACAGATGAAGGTATTGATCGTAGATTGAGAGGTTCAGGACTGGCCCGGGGCTTAATTATTGCAGGGCACGCCGTGTTAGGGTGTTATTTTTTTAATTTCTGGCGACGTAGGAGGGAAGCAGGGGGGAAATAAGTGAATAATTGCAGCTAATTAGAACTTGTGTGTGCATCCCAAATTAATTTGTTTGAATAATCAACCACCAACAGCAGTGTGATCCAAAAGGAAAAGGAAACAACTGCTCAGAAAGATCTCAATTGCTCCCGTAAATTGTGCAATCCCATGTCTGGGATAAATGTTTTACAGAATTGAGGCCCTAAATACAGAAAGGAAATTGGGCAAAATTACTGAGTGGAAACACTTTGGGCAAGATTATTGAGTGGAAACGCTTTTGCCTAAGATGTCCGATAAATCAAAGGGGCTGGGTGAGGCTGTGGGATGGCAGGGTGTGGACAGCAGCTGATGCTCTCGCCGTCGCCGCCATCCTATCCCTACCCATGTGCAACAGGCCCCTCCGCCGGCCTGCCGGCCCCCAGCCCCTGCCCAGGCGGGACGCGGGAGGTGCGGGATGGCCACGGCGGATCAGACGCACAACTGCTGTCGCCGCGGGCACCGTGAGAGGTGTCTCGGGCGAGGCGAGGGCAGATGGAGGCGAGGCTGCGGCAGCAATCTGTGTCCCGGTGCCCGGCCCCTCGCTCCGGTCCGCGGGATCCCCGTAATCCCCCCCGGCAGCCCTGCTGCTACAAACACTCTCATCACCATCGCAGCGGGGGCAGCTCAGCGCAGACAGCGAATGATCTAGCGGGGGGTTAATAAAAGGACTGGCGCAGAACAAAAAGCCTGTCAGCCGCCACAAGATGTGCTCTCCACCCCTTGTGCCCCCCAGGAAATTAAAAACCGGAGCCTGTGGTGTGCAGTGTTCTCTGCGGGACTGGACGGGGCGCTGGGATGCGGAAGGGCAGGGTGGGAAGGGGGAAGCAGGGAGTTAAATGTTTGTCCCAGCTGTCGTTTCTGATACGATCTATCAGGTGCTGTTACTCTAAGGGACCGGACTACCTGGTCTTTCCAAACCTAAAGAAACCAAGGCACATTTCTGTGTGCTGCTGCCAGCAGCTCCTCCTGGAGAGAGTCCACTACATCCTGCCAGGCTGCTGTGCCTGACACCACTGAAGTCCATGTTTCCATGGAAATGGGAAGAGAACGGATGTCTGTGACACGACATACCTTTTCTGATGTAGATTTGGACCGCTTCTAACATCCCTTTCTAGTGACAGCCTTCTGGACTGGATATATTGCGGGCACAACCAAAACAGAACAATAAGGGGGAAAAGATATCTGATGGTATGAATCAAACCCTACCATCCTTTCTGGTGAGCAGCAGCTGAACTCGAAAGTGCACTAATCCATTAAAACGCCCTTCCAGGCAGGGAGACCCCTGCACTAAATACAATATAATTCACAAGCGGATAGTGAGGATCTGTCCCTCCCCTCTCCGGGCTGGGTTGGGTGAAGTTTCCAGCAGCATTTCCCTGCCGAGGGCTCCGATGGCAGCGCTTGGAGGTTCCCCAGCGGTTCCCCGTGCCCAGCCCGGGCTGCGCAGCGCGGGCCCGCAGCNGCCCAGCCCCCGGACAGGCACATGGGCACTCAGCTATCGCCCACCAAGGGCTAACCCCGGCACCACCCGAACCAGCAGCGACTTCTCTGTGCCTTGAGGGATGCTGGTGAACAGAGAGGGGCAGAAGTCTTCGCCTACCCTTCGCCTCTTCAGCTTTCCCGCAACGCTGGGTGCTTCAGATAAAGGTGAGGAGGTTCACAGAGGCTTTGCTGAGGGCCTGAGTTTGGCATCTGCCAGAGGAGTGTGGAATAAAGCCATTATCCCTCTCTTGTACATAGTCTCTGCTCATCACGTGAGGTCTGGCNGGCAGAAGTCTTCGCCTACCCTTCGCCTCTTCAGCTTTCCCGCAACGCTGGGTGCTTCAGATAAAGGTGAGGAGGTTCACAGAGGCTTTGCTGAGGGCCTGAGTTTGGCATCTGCCAGAGGAGTGTGGAATAAAGCCATTATCCCTCTCTTGTACATAGTCTCTGCTCATCACGTGAGGTCTGGCTGCACCTTTTGGTGTCGAGCAGCCAAAAACTCCCTGGTCTGTTCTTGTACCATCATCACAGAGGTTTTGTACAGCCGCTCTCAGCAGCTGCTCCTGTCCCACGCTGCCCTGGGCACTGTGCTCCAGGCATCTCCATGCCCACACTGCAGGCCAGCCTGCCCAGACCCGTCAGCACAGCACATTAGGAGGGGAAACACAAGATATTTCCAAAGCCAAAGGCAAAGCAATGACAAATTTTGTCTCTGTAGGGAGTTTGCTTGGGATTATTATCATTTTAAAGGTCAAGTTACTGCTCCTAGCACTGGGAGCCAAGGATTTGAATAAAGGAGCTTCATGAATACAGATACATTGCATAGACAGAATAAATAAAGCTGATCCACAGTTGCCATGTTACTTTCCAAGTGCGTGAAAATGAGATGTCCCATCCCAGGAGATCCAGAAAGGGCTTCGGCCCCTTCATTAGACACTGAGAAGAGGCTGAGATGCCAGGCCTGGCTAAGTGCTTCCACCCTGTCAGGAGAACAATGTGCTGGAGAAGTCAGCCTTCCCCCAGGGAACACCACTCCCAGGAAGCAAAGGCTTCCTGGCTGCCATGAAAACACTTGAAAACTGGAAACACTCTTGCTCTTCCTCAGTGCAAGGGACTGGAGGAGGCACCAGTGTCAGAGACAGACCCAGCTACACCCGTAGGACATTCAGCACCACACTGCAGTTCCTGGAATAAAGTCAGCAGAATAAATGACAAATGAAATAAAATGGGATTTTGATTGACCAGAACATTTCATTTGGCCCAAAAGCAAATGAGAAGCCCAGGGCTCCCTCTGAACAAGAAGCAGCAGCACTGTGCCGTGTCCCAGCCCTGCTCTCCCCAGTGTGGGCACTCACAGCATCTGGCCAGGTGTGCCCTCAGGCCCTACCCTGGCTCATGCACCAGCACCTGCTGCTGAGAATGGAGTTTTTGCAATATTCCTTCCTGCCGCATCCATCTCAGACAGCAGAAATAAACATCATGTCTCTCACATCCCGTTATGTGTCCTCACAGATCTGCCCAGCCAAGACATCCCTTGCAACACCAGCCTTGATCTGCCCTGACCTCAGCGGGTTTGGCTCCAAAGGGGTTTTCTCCAGGCTTGGGAAGGTTGTTCCTTCTTTTGGTGCCATTGTGAAAACTCCTGTGTGTGCTGTGTGGGAGGTCAGATGGGGTGAGTGCAAGCAGCCCTGTGGTGACAGGAGGGTGGCTCACATGGGGCTGTAACAGGGCTGGGACTCCGCTCCGTGCTCCATGGCAGGCAGCAGGTCTGTGTTCCTCCTGCTGCTGCTGAGCACATCCCTGCACGTATCCCTGTCCTCCAAGTCTCATTTGTCCTACACCTGCAGTGAATGTGTGTATTTTTGTTCTCAGTGAAAAATACGAGTAGGAATTTACCTGCTCAGTGGATTCTGCTGGGTCTCACGTGTCCACAAAGAGCAATGTAACACTGGCAGGACCTCCTGGTGGTAATTCCACATGCTCCTTTGTGTGCTGGTGGTAGAGGATTTGGTTTTTCTTAGCACTTCTTTGCTTTGTCTTAGGTCTTCCACCACTGCTGGCTATGGTAACATTGAGAGCACCAACTTCAGGGTGTGCAGACACCAAAGTGAGGAAATGCCCCTTTTGGTGCTCTGGGTAAGGAACAGATCGAATCCAAAACAGACATGGGCAGGGCCCCCATGCCCCTGACTCCATCACTGACCATACAGACTCACCCTGGCATCAAACATTGTGCCAGGGTGCCATGTCCAGCTCTGGCAGCCCCAAAGATTCCCCTCTGTTCACTCTGTCTCCACTCTATTCGTGGGCACCGCAGCTGCTGGACTGGCACCAGCATGGCATTAACCTCAGCAGGGTGACAGTGACACTGTCCTGACAGAGCTCTCCTGGCTGAAGCCCTGCTCACAGCTCCTCACTCACTCTGACCTGGGCAGGCTCCAAACGCACCTCTCCCATCGCACTGCCCACAGCTCCCTCCCAAGCTCGCACCGCCTGTTACTCCAGCAAAGACGTGAATCCCAGTAACGTGAGGACACTTGCAGAGCTTTCCAGGGACTGCAGTTTGTAGTTTATGCCTCCAGGGTGACATTGCAGATGAAAATCAAAATGCCAGAACTGACAAAAGGAATCTTTAAAAAGCATTTTCTGCTTTTAGGCAGCTGAAGGATGAAGAGATATAGATTCACCGGGCTTAGGTCAGTCTTGTCTGAGATACACAGATCCTTCTCCTTGCTTTGTCCTTCCAACCTTCCCAGAAACACCTCATCTGAGTCTCCCACTGTGCAACTCCCAGGTCCGCCTTTCCAGGGGCTGCAGTAGCTTATTTGTTTAAATCTCTGCAGGCACTAAGACGTCTCAGGAGCCCTCAATCTTGACAGAGCAGCAAATATTCACAACTGTAAATGTGTCTTGCACAATTTGTTCTCAGATTCCTGCTAACTGCACCAAAGTTTGGCTGACGCCCTCTTTTTCTGCATTTTCTTTTACGCAGAATAAAGATCTCATTTTGCCACTACCTTGTGGTATTTATGATGTGTGAGGTTGTGCAGGGTCCCCACTCTGTACCCTCGTGTCCTTTCCTTGTCACACAAACACGAGCTGCAGCGTGTCACTTCAGCAGAATGTGCTGAAGGCATTTGGGGGGCACTCACAGTGGCATTTTCCAACTGCTCCTTGGGGATTTGATCTCTTCTTTCTTAGAAGTCCTTGAAATACAGCTTGAACTTTTCACATGAGACCACAATTGCTAAACATTCCTGTGCTATTTAGAGCCATCTTTGCTCTGTTGATAGCAGTGACATGCACAGACAGGAAAGCCACTGCTCTGCTGCCACTCCATTTACTGGCAACAGGTGACGCAGTCACCTCTATCACTGAGGGATAAGACCGGCTGTGGGTGTGTCACGTGGATGCAAATGTCTCCCTAACAGTTGTCTCTTTGGTAGGGCTCACTCAAGGCTTGCAAATATTAGGAAGGAATCTGGCATTTTTAAATCCCAACAGCCTCTGAACTGGCAGTACACACCTTTCCTGGGCCACATCCCAACCTCAGGAATCCAGCAGGTATCTGCTGTGTGCTGTTACAAACTAGGATTTCATCTGAGGTTTACTGCCGCAGCTCTTGTTAATAGACTGAGGGCTTTGTGATTATGATTGTCCTCAGCTTCTTTGAAGATGTCTCTGTGCCTGTCTGAGAATGTCACTGGGCACTGCACTGACTCCCACTCCTCCCTGCTTGCTGTGCTGCTGAGACACTGAATCACCTACGTGGAAAATCCTTCCCTTGGGGTGAAGGATGGTGTCACTCCCCCCATTTCACAACAAGGTCATGAGCAGAATCCCTGAAACCTGCTAGCCTAGGAAACGAACCAAAATCCCTGCTTACGGGGATTGAAGTTCAGCTCCTGCTCATGGCTCCTGCCAAACAGGCCATGCAGCAGCCACCAGCCCCACCTGGAGCAGGGCAGAACCTTGTCCTTCCTCCCTTACCTGTTACCCATGAGCAGCACAGGGCTCACAACTGTTACTCTCTGCCCTGCCAAGCAAAAATTGCTATTTCAGTCGGAACGTTGGAGGCTGATGGAAATCTGACAGTCCATGGCTAAGCTGCCAGCTGGGAAGTGGGTGGAAATGAATCTTTTGTCAAATAGTTAAACTGCCTTTTCTCCAGATTAATTAATTCACAAAGAACATATCCTTTCCTGGGTTTCACAGCTGAAAACAAAGCCAGTCTCGCCTCCCCTGCACTATCTGTCAGTCGTACCACAAAGTGCGGAAGCACTCGCTCCATTGTTCCTCGTGTGATCAAACCCTGGGGAAAAAAGAAAATCCCTGCACTGGCTTCCAATTCACCTGAGGTTCTGAGCTGCCCCACATCAATTTTTCCACAGTTACACCCAAACAGCTGGTTCCGCCTTGAGCTGATCCACAGGGCCATGACCCCAGGCAGAAGCCCCAGCACAGATCCAAAGCACTCAAGGCACTGCCCAGTTCTATTTTCAGCCCCAACTTCTCTCAGTTTGTATTAAATGCCAGGTGTCTGCTTGTTATCTCCACCGCAGTGGCAACCCTCAGATCACATTTGGTTTCCCATGGACCAGATCCAAGGAGTGATGGATGGCTGGACGGGTGCCCAGCTGAAAGCTCAAGAGCCCAGCAGTGAGAAGCATCTCAGCACCTGTGTCTCGACAGAGACGGGAGCAGGCTGAAAACGCAGCTGTCCACAGCTCCTGCTCCTCATCTGGTGGCACAGTTCCTTGGATAATCTCAAAGCCTGCTCATCAGGTGCTCAGGGTATAGCTATGCCCTTTCCCAGCCCCGTGTCCTGTGCAGCTGCCCAGACCTGTCTCTCTCACCTTCAACTGCCAGCTAAGTGCTAAATCCTTAGCAGACTCCAAAGATTATCAGCTCTTTTCCTGTAAGGGAGCTTTGTTTGGGAAAGGCTTCCTCACACACCTCCGCATTTGGCACCTCAGCACTCCACTTGAAGGGAAAACCAAGCTCAGTAACACCTCTCCCCTCCAGAGCAGGACACAAGACAGTCACAGCATGTGCAGACTCCCATGGGCCACTACCCCACCTCTGGAACAGTGAGATATCTGGGACAGGGAGAGCCACCCCTCCCTGCTCACCCTCTAGATATGAAGGGAATTCACAGCCTTCTACAGCAATGCTCTGGAGCTGAAGGGTTCCTTTTTAGTCAGCTCTTCCTTGCATAGAAGCTGATCCAGATTCTAAAGATTATTCTTTACTGGTTATTTTTTATACTATATAGTTTTTGAGGTTAACGAGCAACTAAACTTGTCCTGGTAAGCCTGAGTTTGGCTAAGGAGAGTGTTCTGTCAGCAGCTGATTCCTCAGGGGGAAGTCACTGAAAGTCTGTTGTTCCTTTGGAGACGAATGACCTCCTCCAGACAGCAGATGGAGCAGTCACTCACTGCTGAGGTCTTCTGCAGTGGGATGTTTCAGCTAGAGGAAAAGCGGAAGGAATAAAGTGACAGTCTGTCTTGGCATCTTCTGAGAAGGGGAATGTCACAACAGTCCTTTCTGAAATCCAGAACTCTCTTCCAGAGAGCAGCAGAAGTAGAGAAGCATCAGTTTGTTTCCTTCTGTACTTTTGTGAAGATGAAGGAGGAAGAGTCTTTCTCAGTATGTCCACCATGGAGAGGCTTTCAGTGCCTTCTCTCTGCTCTTTAGCCCCTTGTCTTCCAGAGCACAAGGCCGTGGTCCGTCAGTGCCCAGCAGCCTTTCCTACACGAGCTGTGCAGTGCTCCGAGGCAGGGAGATCAACCACCCCCTCACCCCAAACAGCCTGAGGACGCTGCAGGGAAGCAGCACTAACAAAGCACAGCCTGAGCTCACAGAATGGAGACACAGTGAATCTCATGCAGACTTGCAAAAGGCAGTCTCTAGAGCCTGAGCTGGTTGATCACCCAGAAATTTCCCTGGGAATCTACCTGGGTTTCCCTTTGATCTCTTTTGATTAGTATTTCTCCCTGTCATGTGTGATGCCCAGCCTAGAGGCAAGACATCCTCGCAAGACATAGGAGTGCCACAGAACTACAAAGGAAAAAGGAATTTCATGCTCACAAAGTCTCAGCAATATCTATACACTCACATAAGAAAAAAACAGACCTCAAATACTTAAAAAAGGACTTACTGTTTTCTGGATTTCTGTGGTTTTCCAGTGTCTTAGAGCTTTATTTCAAGATCATAAGATACTTTCTTTGAAATCTTATTCAAGTCCTTCCTCACACAACCAGTTTTAGCACCCCTTTGCTTCTCCACCCCCTCTTTATTTTATAAAGCATATTCTGGGTGTTCTGACTGTGCATCACTTTTCTCAACCACGTTTCTATGTCTCTGATTGTTGTCTCTTTATGGAACAGGTTAGAGACCTCTTTCACCAGCTTTGACAAATCTGGCTCCATGTGCAGCCACAATCACAACCTCTGGCCTCATTTAACACCAAGCACTCCATGTCCTATGCCTCCTGTATTCACACAGAAGGAAAATACCAGGGCCACCTTTGTCACAGCAAATTCTGTGGCCCAAACCTCTGTGGACAGATCTAGAGCTGACAGCTTTGCCAGGCACAGCTATTTATGAGCTGTGTCTGTTAATGTACAACCTGGGGGACGTGTGAGCAGTTTACAGTAAGAACTATGAAATACACAAATAGGTTTGGCAGTCTCAGCGGTGACATTCTCAAACAACTGCCTCTCAGAAGACCGATACACACACTCACTGCAAAGCCTGATTCAGGGCTTCAGCTGGCATGTTAAAATACGCCCAGCTTGCAATATTGCATAAGGCACATCCTATCTGGATCGGCCGCCCCCGAGAGAGCAGGACCATGCACCTGAGTGCACATTCTGCAGCTCCCGGAGCTGGAGCAGAGCCTGGAAGGTGCTAAGGAAGAGACAGGATCAGGAGGGTGGAGCAGAGGTGGCCCTGGCGCTGCTCTGTGGGAAGCAACATGATCTGTAAGGCAGGATCCCCGAGGATGAGCAGCGGATGTCACCTCACGCTGTCCCCACCCTGAGCATTTCTCCCACAGTGTTGTGGCTGACTGGAGTGGCAAAATGGCCGCTGAGCCAGTGGGAAAGAACCACTCCCCATGGACACACAGCCCGTGCCATGACCCAGACTGGCTATTCCAGACATGCATGGGACACACACTAAGGGAGGAACAGGAACAGGTGATGTTCACGCTGATAGCTCCAGTGCATTTTTGCTGGTAAAACTGTGGGGCTCTCAGCCAGACATAAAGCCTTTTCCCTCTCCCCTGCTCATGGAAATCTGACCTGAGGCTGCCCTGTCCCTTGCAAAGTGCCCTCGGAAGCCTCCCACCCCAGCTCTGCATGCTGACAGGCCCTACAGCACAGCAAACACTCGGCTCCTCTATTCTCACCTCTCCGGGCCTGCCTAAGTCCTTCTTCCATAGTCCTCTGCCATGGCAAGGGCTTCAACTCCAGCCTTAAAGGCTGCAAATCAAAGGCTTCTCAAGGATCCAGCTTTTGCGAGTTTTCTACAACAGTAACAGAAATAAAGGTTGCCCTTTGGGCATGTAATTTTGCTGGTGGGGTTGTACTACACCAGTTTGTTCGTTTGAGGTAATGATGAGGTTTTAGCAATGCCCTTTGTATCACAGGAATTAGGTCAGGTTCAGTAGGCACCACACATTTCAAGGCACATTCACTCCCAACAACGCTGGCACTGCTGGTGGTGCTGAAATGATGTGAATATAAATTATAACAACTATAATACGGAATCCAAAGTATTTACAATGCGATACAACCCACCGAACACTCGCCAATGGGTATGCAAATTGGATGGATGGAGGCGACTGCAGAATAATTTGAGTTTGGATTTCAAAGTTCCTTCCCAGATATAAGATTGAGCATCTGTCAACCATCTCCTACCTTGCCAAGTTGAGAATACATGAAAACACTTTGAGCATTGCTCTGCTCACATACACCCATCCTTCCTTCCAGACAGCACGCAGCACACCTCTAACACAGCTACTCACACTCATGTTTACAGGGACACACCCTACAGATAAACAGGGGTTTGGCTGCACCTCGCAGCACCTGACTGTGTTGCAGCTGGAGTCTCACAGGAGCCAGACTGGAAACGCAGTCAGAACACCTTCCTACCAAAGTTTCTCACTTCCTGAGGATAATTTCCTAACCTGTCTTCTTCCCACAAACTTTAGTTGTTCCATCTCTATTGATCTGAACCATTTGCTCCAGAAACAAGCAGCTCAGCAGTCACTTGCACCACCCCTGATTGCTTGGGGTGTTCACCAGCACGGGTGGTGGCTCACGCCTGCTCCAGTTCCTGTGGATTTTCTGGAAGCCAGGCTGGGCACCACAGGGTGTGAGCAACCAGCACTGCAAAATCCAGCAATTTGGCTCCAATTGAAAGAAATGCATAAATTTGGACGTGGATGATGCCAGCTCCAGGCCTGGTGTCTCAGGCAAGATGGAAACAGTTCTACCTCCCACTGCTGAGCTCTCAAAAACTGGGAGGTAGCAAGGTCCCCAAGGACAGAACCTGGGAGGGAGGGAGAGAGACTCTCTGTGCAGAAACATTTCTGCAACAGCAAATCTCTCCAACGTGGTTCAGATTCTGCACAATATCCACACAACTGGCATCTGGCAGCTTCAGACTCTTCCCAACGCTCATTCTGGGAACAGAGTTGCCAGAGAAGCTGGTACTAATTATTTAAAACTGGGACTTGCATATTTCCCGTGTGATTCTACTTCTGAAGCGCTGCACTACTGAGGAGAGGTTTGCAACTGCCAAGACATGAAAGAGTGTTTGTTATTTACACATCACTATATAATCAGGGGCTTAGCAGGGGGCTGGGCATGCACATGATTCTTCCTCTGTTGCTGACAGTGTAGATAGAAGTCCCCAGGTATCCCATTAGGTGACAAGTGAAAATGAGTTCTGCAGCCAAAACTAAGCAATTTGGCACAATTTAGTAGAGAGATGGCATTTTCTGCTCAAAAAGGGCCCAGAATTGGAACAGCACGAGATGTTTCAGATTGAGATTGAGCTGTGCTGGCCAAGCTGAGTGGGTGTCTCACAGAGCAGAGCAGCAGTGGGTGCTGAAGTCCAGGATTGAGATCTGCTGGCAGAGCTCAAATGGGGAATGTTGCCCAGTTTCTGAGAACAACACAGAGCCTGTATTTTAATTAGAGCTCCTCTGCTCATCTGCATGGCTCAGCAGAAACTTTCTGAATTTTCCAGGCCTTTATTAGGATCCATCCAAAAAGCCTACCTTCAATTTGTTTCTTCTCCTCCCCCAGTGAAGCCACACCAGTAGCAACTACCCACCTCAGATGTTCTGCCATTGGCTCCCATGGAATGTCACAGGAAGGCACTGATTCCATGTACATGGAGCGCTGTGTGGCTCAGGAAAGAGTGCCCAGCCCAGATTACGTGAGGCCTGTGAGCAAAGGCAGTCTGACAGCGAGGTATGATGACACACAGATGAGTGAGCTGGACACACAAAGCCCGAGTAACTGACCCAGGGGTGCCTGGGGAAGGCAGAGGTGAGGGACAACACGCTGGGAGTGCTGGACAGGACAGCAGCTAAGAGGGCTGCAAGGAGCTGCCATGCAAACCGTGCCCTGGGTCCTGCCCAGTGCTCACTAGCTCCAGCTAGAGATTCCATCCCCGGCACTGCAGACACACATGAGCCATCCTAACAACAATAAAGGAATTCATACTTCGGGAAGGCTCCTCCCCTCCCTGCACTGTGCGCTGGCCTAGAGCTCAACTGGCCAAAGTAGGTCAAAGGGAATGAGCTCATTTGAATATGGAAACTCAACTTAATAAGGAGTAAAGGCAATTGCTTTAAGCTTGTGAGCTCAGAGTAAGAAAAACAGGTTTCCAGAGCTCCTTTGGGAACTAGAAGCTTTGGCTTTCACCCCTCCCTGCGGTTTCCTCCCCTTGCCCACCCTCGTTCCCTTCCCTCTTGCCTCCTGCCTAAGGAGGGTCTGGCAAACCCTCATTTCTCCAAACCAAGCCCATGGTCTGAAAAGCAAGTTCAGTGAGGTCAAAAGCTCACACATACAGGTCTGTCAGCTCTGAGTGGCCTGAGAACAGGTGCCCCATGTGCAGCTCTCCATAGCTAATCTTCAAACAAGCAAAAACCACATTGTTTGTCTGCTTCCTGCAGAAAAAGGGGGGGGTTTCCACCTTTTCTCTATTTTTCCCACCTTTTCTATTTTTTTTTTCCTAAAGGGAACAAGTTCCATTTCCAATAACTGAACACTGATTAAAACCACTGTCCCTCTACCACCCCCCAAGTCACAAGCAGCTTATACCAAAAAACTGTCAAGAAAAAGATTTCTTATACAAGGACTTCATAACACCAGGGGAAAGAAATGAAGGGAAACTGTTGACATTAAATTTTAACTCTTTCCATTCTAAAAAAATTCTTAACTCCTACCCTTCTGTTCCCATGCTTTTAATAAAAGTATGCCACTGAAAACTCATTGAGATCAGTTTCAACCCTTTAAAATGACACACAGCAGCGACCCAGAAGCAATCAGCTTGCTATTTCCATAATTAAGCAGGTATTTAATTAATACTTTCTCTTCAGTCTGAGTTAGCTCCTATGGATCCAACAGCCCTGTGTCCCTCTCTGTTACCTCTAACTGGAGTTAATGGGGTGGCTCAAGAGCAGGCAATGAAGAGCTGGACTTCAGTTCTCAGCTGACAGTTCACCTCAGATTTTGCTGTTTGAGGCAAATATAGATCTCCATTGGCTTAAAAAATAAATGCTGGCCAAGAAATGGGTGTTTAGCTCTTTAACTGAGCACGTTCTCTGAGGGAACCTGTCTTTTTATAAACCTCTTATTTTTGTTGGCAGATTGTAAAACGAATCTTACAATTATCTTTGCAGCCTTGTTCAAGTGCACTGACAGAACTGTCCACGGAGGCTGAACACCAGCAGTTTACAAAGATCAAACCGAGGTGGTTCCTCCTCAGCAGCTTCGATTGCGTTGATGTGGAAACTGCACCTGCTGTAGAAAACAAACAACTTTAGTCTTCAGGGCAACAACTGCATCAGCATCAGGTGACAAACTGATCACCCCAGAGTGGTACTGTGCCTTAATTCCCCAAAGTGTTGCTGTGTCACATTGCTGCTCACAGCCACACCCTGACCAGGGACTAATAATGGGTCCCCGCGTGGTGACAACGCTCTGGGTTGAGGCTGCCCCATGGGTACACCTAAGTATGATGTTCTGTGACAAGGCTATAAATACCCCTGGTCCCACAGGTGAAGCCCTCATTGCAGCAGGGGCTTGGGGCAGGTATTTACCCTGTTCTCTCTGCCTGCCTGGGCTGGAGGGCTGTTTGTAACCGTGAGAGCCTCGAAGGCTTCTACCCCAGGGAATGTGAAACCAGCGAGATTTCATAATCACAGACAGATCAAACATCAGGCAGAAAAGCACTGAAGGGGAAATGATTAAATTTGTTCAAATGAAAAAGCTACTGAAAAAATCCAAAGACCACCTGTGCAAAGGAAAAGGGGGGGTTACACATTAACAGAGCAGCTCTGGTGGGCTGAACAGGGTCTGAGAGGAGAAGATGACCGCTCTGTGAAGGGGTGCTACAGCAGGAAGGTGTTTGAGCATAAAGAACTGTTTGAAGGATCTGTTGGAGAATAGGGAGGGCAGAAAGGCCTCTAGGTTGTTTTCAGGATTCTGTTCTTAAAGATCATCACATTATCATAATGCTTTAGGCTCACAAACCCAGTCACTGCCCCTGGTCACCATCAGCTGTCAGGTGAGCAGGGTTTTTTCTCACTCTCTCCTTCACCAGCAATTCCAGCCTCCATCATCCACCTGTCCTGCCCACCTTTGCACCCTCAAAGCTCTGAGGAATAACTTCAGAGGTAGAGAATACATAAATAAATGAGGAAGTTCTTTATGGCAATGCCTAGTAAGAAAGGGAACCTGATGGGCAGCCAGTGAGCCCTGAGGGCCAGTCATGAATTCATGACAATGGCTGCTGACTAAATACCATCCTAAAAAGAAAGAAAAATCAACAAAAAAGCCTTCCACTACTCTATCTCCTTTACTGCTTACTTTGTCAGAGTCTGAGGAGATGACAATCACTCAAAACACAGAACTGAATAAGAAAATGATCGGCTGCCTCAGCCAACGCGCTGTGGCACACAGTTGTCAAACTCTTGCAAATTTTGTCAGAAGTCTCTGAGCGAACGTTGCTGTGATTTCTAAAGAAGCCCGGAAAAACTCCCTTTCATTAAAAAAAGGAAACCTCCCTTCTCGCTCACTACAGCACCTCTGTTGTGATGCAGCAGGCAGCAAAGGGCGTTCCCAGCGCCGCTCCCAGCACAGGGTGCCTCGGGGTGTGGGCAGGTCTGATGAGGACACCTCACCCTGGGAATGGCACGGAAGAGGGCGAGACCAGGAACTTTTCCACTAAGAAGAAAGAATAACCTATCCTAGGGTTGGTTATTAGCTTTGGACAGTGACTGAATTGCTGGATGTGAGCCTTTACAGAACCCCTGGTGTGAGGCAGGACAGAGGCGCTGTGGGACCACAGGCACTGCTGTTGGGCCAGAGTGGAAATGCAACACAGACCCACACGGGTGTTGGGAAACAAGGAAATAACGGCACCGTGAGGAGGAACCCAGGGGAGGGGATGGAGCAGCGGTACCAGGTACATAGGAGGGTGCAGGCACGATGCCAGGCCAGACATCAGCTCAGCGCTACTGAAGGCCCCGGCACCAGGGCAGTGCTCACCGCGGGCTCCTCGCCCCGGCTCCCCGCTCCCGAGGGCCCCGCTGCCTCGGCCCGGCCCGTTCCCAGAGACCTCGGCCCGGCGGTGCCAGCAG
>WEIT01018850.1:494566-526995 GCA_013389985.1 Dryoscopus gambensis | reverse complement strand
TAGGTGCGGGAGCGCGCGGGGAGCGCCTCTGGCGGCGGGGCGGGAGCGCGCCTGGGCCGGGATGCGCATCCCGGTGTCCACGTGCGCGGGGATGGAACGTGCGGGTACGGATGTGCTGCGGCCCCGGCGTGCATAGCGGTGTACCTGGGATGTAGCTGCCCCGCCCAGGTGAGGCCCCAACTGCAGAGATGCCTCCAGCTCCGGCGTCCCCAACAGCAGCAGGACGTGGAGCTGCTGGAGCGAATCCAGAGGAGGCACAGAGCTGCTCCCAGGGCTGGAGCCCCTCTGCTCTGGAGCCAGGCTGGGAGAGCTGGGGGTGCTCACCTGGAGAAGAGAAGGCTCCAGGGAGAGCTCAGAGCCCCTGCCAGGGCCTAAAGGGGCTCCAGGAGAGCTGCAGAGGGACTGGGGACAAGGGCTGGAGGGACAGGACACAGGGAATGGCTTCCCACTGCCAGAGGACAAGATAGGTGAGATATCGGGAAGGAATTGTTCCCTGTGAGGGTGGGGAGGCCCTGGCACACGGTGCCCAGAGCAGCAGTGGCTGCCCCTGGATCCCTGGCAGTGCCCAAGGCCAGGTTGGACATTGGGGCTTGGAGCAGCCTGGGACAGTGGGAGGTGTCCCTGCCCATGGCAAGGGATGGAGCCCGATGACCTTGAAGGTCCCTGCCAACCCAGACCATTCCGTGATTCCATGCAAAGAGCCGAATGTGAGTGCAGCAGCTCCCACAGCGCTGCTTGGTCTGAGTTGGACATTGGCCGAGGGGATCAATGATCCAGAACGCTCCTGTGGTGGGGATTTAAGCCGGGCTCAGCCCCTGTTGGCAGCCCTTCTCCAGAGACATTATTCCCAGCTTGCTTGTCTGTAAAACAAATTTATGTACAGAGTCTGGGGCTGCTGGTCCATCCAGCACAGGCTGGCAGTGAACAGCTACCAGAGACAAGTTTATAAAGTGGAGAAGGGAGCGAAGCCTTCGCCTTTGGGTAGAGGTAACCAAGTCCAGGCAGAGCTGGAGAGAGATGAGGAGGGAAGGGACAGGGAAGGCAATGGATGTTGAGCTCAGGGAAATTCAACACCCTTTCTCTTTTTAAAGTGGGAAGAGAACAAGGGGAAAGTTCAGGAATGTCACATTGATCTTAAATGCTGGGTTTAAGTCTGACCATTAATTCAGATGTTATATTTAGCACTTGACTCACTTTCTTTTAAATATATGGACATGGTAGGATAACGACTTTGCCTAGAGGATTCAGCCTTTGGGTCTTGGAAGGAGATATCCTCTTCCATGGCTGTGTAGCTCTGTGTTAGCAGAGGAATGTGACTTCATTTCACCTCCTTGGTTCTGTAATGATTCATTAAAACATAAAATTGGGGCTAAAATGCTGCCTGAGCTTGTGGTTTCTTTTCTCTGCCGTGCAAGGGAATTTCTTTGTCCTCAGTGTAGGAGGTGATGCACATTCAGAGGATTTCTGGGCTGGTTACCTCGTGGAGTGGAAAGCCTCAGGGTTTTTCATGTCCTTCATTTCATTTGATGCAGCTTTGCAGTGTTGCAGCCCAAATCTGAGAGGTCACTGCCAAGGGAGTGCTGAGTGCTGAGCGCTCCACACTGACAGGGAGCAGGAACTGGCCCTTGGAGTGTCACGGGGAAGATGTGGAGAAAGTCAGGGATCCTGCACAAGTTCGATAGATGGTTTGGATCCCTGTCAGGGAAGTGTGGGGCAGAGCAGCAGAAGTGGCACTTGACAGCAGCTCCAGAAGATGCTTAAATAATTGCTGGTCATCTCAGGAAGTGTTTGATGTATCTTGATATCGCTCTGAAACCACAGAGTGAGACAAGGGCAAGTGTTTATAAATTGTCTTCCTGGGGTTCTGGTTCCAGCCAGAAACTTTCCTGTCTTCTAGTCTGAATTATACTGTGATTAAATCAGTGAGAAATGGGGACTGGAAGTTAGACTTTCCATAAAGCCTGGATCTGCTGAAATGGTTCTTATCCCTCCCTTACTATCAAAGGATCTGTCTCCTGTTCCCACTGCGTGCTATTTCTGTAAGTTTGAGATGGTCCTTCAGAAACTGCCGTTTTCAAATATTTCAACTGACAAATTGCTCTCTTGACTTCCTGTAAACAGAACCAGCCTGTGTGGGGAGCTTGTGTGTGGCTTTCGGTATTATTAGGAATAGTTGAAACTCCAGAGGCTGATCTAGCTGAGTTAAACACTTTGAGTTTTGTTTTTAACAGTTTTGAATCGTGTGCACATTTAAAACCCTAAATATATATATTTTTAAAAGCTTCTAGGAATTTAAAATGCCATTGTCACTGTGGCTGTTCTTTTCGAGTGAGCCCAACGCAGGAAATGAAGTAGAACCTGTATTGTAACATACTCAGCCATGTTTGGACCATGCAGCTTTCCTTGTTTTCATTCAGCAGAAAGTTAGAAATCTCTCTCTGAGCACAACAAAAGCTAGTCAAACGGAGAAAGCTTTAGGAGAGAATTTCAGGAAATTCCTGTGCCTTTTGTCCCTTTGGTTGGTTGTTCTCCCCCTGCACAGTCAGGGGTGTGACCTCACTGCACTCCCACTGTGCCCCGAGGTCTGTGGTTTTCCCAGGACGCCCTTTCCTTCTCTCTCCCAGCGTGAACGCCTGCGTGGACGTGGTTCTGTCGGGGGTAAAGCTGCTGGAGGCCCTGGGCCTGGAGCCCGGCGAAGGGAAGAACCACGCGGTCCTGAACTCCGGGCAGGAGCTGAGGGAGGCTTTTGCCCACTTCATGGAGAGAGGGGCGGCCGCCGAGCGCTTCTTCAGCGACGCCGAGGCGTTCCAGGCCATCGCACAGACAGCGTCGGAGCACCCCGCGGCACAGGTGGGTCTGCACCCGGAGCGGAGCCTTGGCAACCCTCTTCCTTACTGCCCTGTCACTGCTGGCTTTCATTCTCCCACCAGAGAGAAAACCATTTAGGAAGAAACTTGTGGTGTAGCTTGAGTTGCGTTAATGGTTTTCCATGGGATTCTGCCCCTGCTGAAAACAGGAGGGGTTTAAATGGTCTCTCCCCTGCTGACATTCCCAAACTGAAATGTCAAAGATGCCTCTTGGGAGCCAGATGGGACTGAGGCTGTGAAAGAACCTCCAACACTTTGGGATGAGGCTGGAAGTGAGGAATCGCCTGATTTTTAGCTGTATGGCCTGTTTTCTGTGAGAGAAGCCAGGAATAGTTTGGGTTGAAAAGGTCCTTAGAGCCCATCCAGTGCCACCCCTGCCATGGCAGGGACACCTCCCACTCTCCCAGGCTGCTCCCAGCCCCGTCCAGCCTGGCCTTGGGCACTGCCAGGGATCCAGGGGCAGCCACAGCTGCTCTGGGCACCCTGTGCCAGGGCCTCCCCGCCCTCACAGGGAACAATTCCTGCCCAATATCCCATCTAACCCTGCCCTCTGGCAGTGGGAAGCCATTCCCTGTGTCCTGTCCCTCCACCCCCTGTCCCCAGTCCCTCTCCAGCTCTCGTGGAGCCACTTTAGGCCCTGGCAGGGGCTCTGAGCTCTCCCTGGAGCCTTCTCTTCTCCAGGTGAGCACCCCCAGCCCTCCCAGGCTGGCTCCAGAGCAGCCCTTGAAGCATCTCGGTGGCCTCCTTTAAGCACCTGTGACCCTCAGGACAATCCATATTCACTGGTTTTCAAGCTCAAATCAGAGCTTTACTGGAAAGTGTGACCTTTATTACTGAAGAAACTTTCACAGTTCATTTCACTTCACGTGGGCCCAGGCAGCAGGTTTCACCTCGACCTCAAACTGGAGGAAGAATTGCTGCAGTATTGAGATGACTTCTTGTCAGCCTTGCTAAAAGGCACAGGGCTTTAGCCACAGAGGTTGCACAGGAGTGAGGGCTGTTTATGTGCTGAGTTGGTTTTTACAGCACTGTCAGTATTATGAAGTAATTGATTTTTACAGGGCCATTACCTGAAGATGAATATTTAGATTAAAAATAAAGAATGCTCAACTTGAGCTCTCACAGAGAATTGTAAAATCATTTTGTCTTCAGCCCCAGTAACCTTTAGTAACTTGGGTACTGCTGAACCCTGTTCTAAAAAGCAAAAATCTCCAGCCTGTGCTGAGGACTAAATGTGTTTAAAGGTTCCAAAACAAGGGGATGCCCACAGCCAGCTCTGTTTGTCTTACAGCTTTACGTGGGAGGAAATGCTGCTCTCATCGGGCAGAAGCTCGCGACAAATCCAGACCTGAAGGTACACACATGTTCCAAACATTTCATGCCATTTGCTTGTCTTTAATTTGCTTCTCATGTTACTTCCGTGTAGGTTTTGGGGATCTGGCAGTTACTTCTTCGCTTCTGCTAGTGGGACATATGGTTGGACTTCCAAGCTGATTTTTAAAAATTGAATTATTAACTTTTTAAAATCAGTTTTCTAGGTGATGCTTAAATTTTGGCAAGGGACGTGGCAAGGGACACCTTGTTTGTTTTTCCTTTTTTTCTAGATCCTCCTTTGTGGCCCAGTTGGTCCCAAACTCCACGAACTGCTCGATGACAATGTGGTTGTGCCGCCTGAATCCATGCAGGAAAGAGATGAATTCCATCTTATCTTGGAATATCAAGCAGGTACCTTGCCAAAGGCTGAGTGTTCAATGGAACCCCTGAACATCACTAAGATTGGTGCACGGCCTGAGGGGTGTCATTCTGAAGCTCCATAAACACTAAAATGCTCCCTGAAAACACAGATTTAACCACGTGCCGATGAAACTCAGGGTTACCTCCATGTAATGGCTCAAACAATTCCATGGCTTTTCTTGCTGCTGATGGAGCCCATTGAATTTGTGATCTTGCCCAGGAAAAAAACATTTCACACACACTTGGTCCTGTTTGCTCCACCCCAGGTGAGCAGTGGGGCCAAGTGAGGGCACCTGCTGCCAACCGCTTCATCTTCTCCCACGACCTGTCCAACGGCGCCCTGAACATGCTGGAAGTGTTTGTGTCCAGCCTGGATGAATTCCAGCCAGACCTGGTGGTGCTTTCAGGACTTCACATGATGGAAGGGCAGAGCAAGGAGATGCGGCACAGACGACTCATGGAGGTGAGATACGGATTCCCTGAATCTCCTTAATTTCCACTCCAAGTGTTTTGTGGCAAGGCCTTGTTTTACCAGGTTTGAAGGCGTAGGAAGGCTGCGCCTTAGAGCTCCCACAGATCTCAGTATTGAATGCCAAAAGGAGAGTGGGAGCTGCAGGAATGGCCGAAGTCTAATCGTGTAACACTGGTTTTTCTTAGCTTCAGTGGCCTGTCCAGGGAAAAGAAGGCCTGGTTGCCTGGCTGGAGGGTGTTGACCTGGTTACTGGGCTTGTGTAGCAGCTAAACCACACTTTTTCTATCCTGGATACTGAGGTGATCCAGGTTATAATCAACACTTGCATTCCTTAAGCAGCATCTGTCTTGCACCATCTGTTTTACAGCTGAGGGCTTGTCCTGATGCAAGGCACTGGCCTTTTTCATGTTCTAGGATCAGCTCTTCTGCAGCTGCTTCAGGTTTGTGAGGTTTTGGGAATTAATCCATTAGAAAGGTGCTGAGCTGGGAGGAGATTAGGGTTAGATACAGTTTTCCTGCCCTGGTATTCTGCGAACTAGAAGTTGTTTTATTTCCTCTCCTTAGCAGTACATACACAGGTCAGACATCCCATTGGAATTGTTTATATCCACACACAGGAAGATGAAAAGATGTGTATCTTGAGTCAAAACCCATTTGCTTCTTCTGTTCCTTAATAAATATATGTTCTAGGGTTGTTTTTTCCATTTTCCTGTAGGCTGTGGCCTCCATCTCTGATATCCCAACCGACATTCCCATACACCTAGAACTGGCCAGTATGACTGATCAGGATTTTATGAGCAACATTATGCATCAGGTAAGGAAGATGAAAGGATGTGCTCTTTTGATGGGGTTCAGTATCACAGTCCACACACTAGTGCATGAATAAAGAAATCAAAACTCAACATTTGCACGATACATTCAAAGATAAATTGAGGATTGAATTCGAGCTGAGTTTATAATTTTAAAAATCCCTCGATTTCTTTGCAGAATTTCTTTCCTGGTGGTTCCTTGTTTAGCTTGACACAGCTCTGATCCCGGTGTTATGTTTTATGTGGAGTTGAAGAGTTGTTACTCTTTATCGTCAAAGTGTGTGTCTGGAAAATTAATTGCACCAAACGGAATGTTTTCTTGGCTAATTCTTTCCAACTTGTGGAAGTGCAGCGGCTGGGAAACTGGTTGCTGCTTCTGCTGAGCCAGCAACAGGGTACTGCAAAAACCACAGCCGGGGCGGGGGAATCCCAGGTCTCACTCTGCCCCTGAAGGCAAACCTGTTGTTCTCTGTTTCTGTTAGCAGGTCTTTCCCCTGGTGAACTCCATCGGGCTGAACGAGCAGGAGCTGCTGTTCCTCACCCAGTCTGCCTCTGGGCCGCACGCCTCCCTGCCCTCCTGGAGCGGCATTCCCGACGTGGGGGTGGTCAGCGACATCCTCTTCTGGATCCTGAAGGAGCACGGCAAGACGGCGGAGCGCGCCTCGGACCTCACGCGGATCCACTTCCACACCCTGGCCTACCACATCCTGGTCACCGTGGACGGGCACTGGGGCAACCAGGCGGCGGCGGTGGCGGCCGGGGCCCGGGCCGCCGGCACCCAGGCCTGTGCCACCGACACCATCGACACCAGCAAGGTCTTCCTCAAAGCTCCTCTGGAGTTCGTCACCTCCCACACAGAGGCACCGTCCAAAATATCCCTCAATCCAGACGAGCCCGTGGTGCACTGGCACAGGGAAGGCATCTCCTTCCACTTCACACCCGTGCTGGTGTGCAAGGATCCTGTCCGGACGGTGGGACTCGGGGATGCCATTTCAGCCGAGGGACTGCTCTATTCCGAAGCGTATCCTCAGTAGGAAACCAGAACCCTCCTTCTTCTCCAACCCTGCACAGTGTCTGAGACCCACGGATTGGGATTTGAAGCAGTGGTGGTATAGGAACAGAACCAGGGTGTGGTGGTGTTTTCTGGGTATAACTGAAAAAGAGCCAAAGAATAATTCCAGGTATAAACTGTCAGCTACATTCCGGTCACTCGGCAGTGACTCGAGCGCTTCACATGCGGGTGCAGATGTTTCAGTATTTAATGTGAAAATAGGCTTTGTCTTAAGGGGGAGGGACACAAAGACCAAAATCCCTGGCTGGCAAAGTTTGCTGTTCTTAGCTTGGAATGGATCTTTTCTGGTAGTGCTGGAAAGGGCAGCAGCAGGAGAATTTCCTGCCCCTGGATCCCAGGGAGAGCATGGCAGTACCTGGCCCTGCCTTGCCTCTGGTAAATTCAAAATAAAAGGCTTGTGGGTTGTCTCCTCCCAGCACATTGCAAACCTTGCTTGGGGTGAGGATGGAATTACTGCCTGGTGCAATCACCTCTCCGTGTGCCCAGCCCCAGAAGGAGCCACGGTCCCAAAATGTGACACAGACTGAACCTACTCCGGGCTGCACAGGTGATTCTGGATATCTGTGACTAAAGGTGTTCAACTGAGCGCCAGCAGCCTGTGCTTAGTTTTTTGGAAACTAGGAGTGAAGATAATCAGGGTTTCTGTTTGGGGGACAGCTCTGTTTCCCTGCCAGGGAACCCCCAAACCATCCCCTGTGTTTGCTGTATGCTGAATACTCTGCTGACGGTGTGTTACAGGAAAGCTCTTGAGTGCTGGAGACTCATTTGTGGTTGGTTGAGAATGGTTGTGCCAAATTCTTCAGTCTCCCTGCCCTCTATTAGGAAAGGTTAATATATTAGGGAAGGTCCCTTTGGAAGCTCAAAAGCTGCAACAGCGTTTTCCAGGTAAGACTGAAGTGAGGAGGCCTTTTTAGGATTTGCTGTTGGGATTTTTTTGAGTAGGTCACTGATAGTTTCTTTGCTCTGGCCTTTGAAATTAAAAAAGCAGAACCATGTGTCCTTGTTAAATACTTTGCTTCTATTTTTTTACCTCTTCACAGTCACACACTAAGAAATTTCATGCCATTTGCTTGTTTTCTCTCTTTCCAGCATGGTTTTGTCTCTGGCCACATCAGGAACCTGGAGTGTATGTGCACAGCTCTCAAGACACTTTTCAGTAGAAGTGGGTTAAGTGCAATCAGCATGTCTGGGCAAGCCCGTGCCTCCGCAGAGCTTGGGGGAGGTTGTTCCAGGTCACTCTTAGCACCTGAGTGGAGGGAGGAGAGTCTGTGTCACTCAGGAGGGAGTGATCTGTTGCAATAACGCTGTCAGGCTGCTGTCAGTGGTGTTCTCTGCTGGGAAAAGCCATCCTGACTGCTCTGCAAGGATGAAAACTGGCAGCTGTTGTACTTGCACTGACTCAGCACACAGTGCTCTCTGTCATGTGTATTCAGCTTTCTCCCTGAGCAAAGTCTTCTGGGTTGTACAGAGCTGATGTACACTCAGTGCTGTGTTTTCCTGCAGCTCATCCCTCCCTGAGCTTCCCTTGAGTCTCAGCATTTTATCCAGGTGCAGGATCTTCTTAAGACTGGAAGCATTTCTACCCGGATTATTTTTTTATTATTACTACTACTACTATTATTATCATTGATAAACTGTAGCACAGGACTTGGAGTTCTGGTTTAGTCTTCCTAAATTGAAAATAAATGAAAAGAACCTCTCCTTTCAGCTGTCTTAGTGGTCCAAGGCCATTAGCAAGGCTGTTTTGCAGCCTGGGATGGTGGCCTTTGGCACTCCTCTCCTAGGGCCACCAAAGACCATGGATCTGCCAGCTGGAAACTGATCCTTGGCTTACACTGGGTCCCACCTTCCTGGTACTGGGCCAAGCTCTGTGGATTCTCGAGCTGGAAACAAAACAAAACAAAATACACTCAAGCTGTCACCAGCAACGGCCCTGCTGCTGTATTTCATTTCGTTCTTCCCAAACACTTCCAGGGCTGTGAGGCTGATGGGGCTGACATTCCTTATGGCCACCTAAAGCCACATGACTGCACATACAGACCTTGTCCCAGGGTCAGCTGTGCTTGCATTGAACAGGAGCATGACAGGCCAAAATTAGCTTTTTTTAATCTGAGTAAATAACTGCTGTAAACCATCAGTAAAAAGGAGCTTACTGCTTAGAAATCATACGGGCCAAAAATCTAAACTGAAAATTACTGTTACCTCCTTTCTGCTGCTCCTCACAGGTAACGTTTCTGCTGTGGCCCGTTCTGGATGTGCTGGGAACACCTGGCATGAGGAGTCCCAGCTCACATCCCAGCAGCTCGGGATGGCCAGGCAGCTGCTCTACCCAAATCTGCTTTATCAGGCACACAGAGCTCACCTGCCCCCAAAGTCACTTCCCAAGGAGAATCCTCAACCACCCTGACCTGTTCATCAGCTGTGCCAGTGGGATCCCTGATTAAGTTGTGGAACAATCTATATGGTAATAAATCTGAATTGAATGGAGGGGCCCAGCAGCCTTTGTTTCTCATGCTGTGAACATGATGTACTTAACTTCCTTCTGCCTTCCCAAATTAATGACAGGGAGGCAGAGCTCCTGAAATCCTTCCCCTGCACCTGTAGTGTCACACCTCCACACAGCTCCAGCAGTGACAACAAAGAAAAGCTGCTTCAACAGCTGCAAAAATACCAAAGCTTCAACACCAGGCTTGAGCTGACCTTGCTCCCCCTCATCCTGTGTCTCTACAAATTCTGTTTGTTCTCCTGTGTTACTCATACCTTGAAATCCACAGTGATGGATGACTCAACCCTCAGCCAGCCTCACTCCCGAAGCAGGGTCTGCACTGGCAGTGTTTATTCACGCAGATTCTGCTGGAGATGCAGCAGCTGAGCTCAGCACTGTGACAGCTCTCCACAGTAGAACCTGTACATGTTGGTATTTTCACTTGTGTGTCCCTGCAGCCACCTTGGCTTGGGTTTATTTTGTCTTATCCATGATCCAAAATGAGCATTCTTCCCATGTTTTCTGTGCATGGCACTTACTGAGAGTCAAGTGCTGGATTATTTGGGAGGTGTGAATCACGGGGGCCTGGCAGAGGCTCAAAGGACACGCTCCTGCTCCTTCTCTGCTGTGCCCTTGGTGCTGTGCCACGAAGAGCCAATCCCAAACCCAACTCTTGCCAGTTTAAGGGCTCTTTACCTTTGTTCCTCTCCAGGGGAGTTTCACAGCATTACTAAAGAATTAGTTGATTTTCTTGTGTTTCCTGGTTATCTCCTGTTGGGATGTGTGAGATCAGTCAAGTTTGCCCTCCTTTCCCAAGTACATTTTACTGAACTGGTGCTGAAATGTTCTTCCTCAGCCTTTAACAAAGGCCTCATTAACTGCTTTGGGCTGGATGTGTTAGAGCTCGGCTCCACTCCTTAGCCACTGGAATCCAAAGCCTGGAGAGCAGCAGAGCACTAAATCCATTCCAAAACCCGATGGAAAACTGTCAGCAGTTGTGCTTGGTTTTTTTTTAACTATTTATTCTGTAATGATAAACTGAATTATCAGGATTTCTGTGCCACGGGGTGACCTTTCCAGCCACGTCCTGAGCAAAGAGTTGAATAATTGGACAGTTCTGGGACATGGTACAACAGAACTCAATTTCCACTTACCCTAAAATGTTGGTTTGGGGGTTCTTTTGGAGCTCGCAGCTTAGGTGAAAGCTGAGGGGTTGTGAGTGAGTGAACAGCTGAAGTGTTCTGTGCCACTATTGTCTGTGTGCAACCTGTTCCAGAGCAGCGCTGGCACAACTTGTGTCACACAATTGCTGCCTTGCTATTCCTGGGCTAAGGAACCTCGGAGTTTTGGGGAGAACAGGAGAAAACCAGAGGAAAATACTGGGTCTGAGTAACCTCTGCAGTACAACTTGGATCTCAGAGCCAGCACTGCTGCTTCTGCCTGCTGCAGATGTCGGATGAAGTTCTCCTCTGGCACTCGAGCAGTTTCTCGTGTGGTATCTCAGGTGGATCCACGTGGAATTCTCAGGGAATCATTGATCCGGACTCTGGTGGGAGGATGTTCTCAGCAAAGGAAAGGTGCGGGTTGGAAATAGCACGGGGCCATTCCCTCCTGTGCCAGGAGCTCTGTTCTCAGCAGCCTGGCATCAGCCTGTGCTCAGCAGATCTCACAGCAGCTGAGGAACACAAATGCTGGCAGGAATTGTCCCATCAAATACAAGGAGGGGGCAATGGAAAAAACACCCTGAAAACCTCCCCTGGTAATTTCTCAGGAAAGCTGCCCCTCGGTGCAGACTGGGTAAAGATGGGTTCAGATCCAACCTGTGTCTTCCATTAAAAACACGGATTTTTTGGAGCAGTGTGGTTTGAGAGAGTGGTAAAGCTTTCCTTGTTGCAGAACTGGGGTTTCTCTTCTAGAAAAGTCTTGGCAGATGGAGTACTTGCTATAACACAGGCTCTTTTTGAATGCATTTACGTGTGGAGCTTATTATTTTAGTAGTTTTCCCCCACTGAGCACTGAGGCTTGTCTGTCTCTGCAGAAGAGGCTTTGCCAACTGAAACCCACTTCCCAACTGGGAAATCTGAATTCTGAACAGCTTTAAGGCCCCCACATCCACCTTGCTCAGTCACAACTGAGCAAACCAGTACAGGAGCACAGCACATATTCACTAATACAGCCTGCACCATAAATCAGCATCCAGTTGTCTCAGGGACCTCAACACCACATTTTTTGGGTTGAACACATGTTGCTGGATGGACACATCATTACTCTTGGCTGGAACAAGGTCTCCCTGCCCAGGCATTGATGTCTGAATGTCTTTTAGTTTGTTTCCTGTGCAGAAGCCAAGATGCAAAGTACCTTGTGAGCTCTGTGATTTACCCTGGTTCATCACAGACCTCTCTCTAAAAAGGGGAAGGAAAGTCCTAAAGCAGATGGTTTCTGCTTCCCTAAAAATTAAGCTCATTATTCTTTTCCGTTAAGGGGGGAAAAGAGGGGATTAGAATTATGGCTGATGCCAGAAACAGGTTTTGGAACATAAGGTGTGATTTCCAAAATCCCTAAATGCCTCAGTGCAGTCCTGCTGAAGAGTCCCCTGCTTAATTCCAGCTGAAAGAGCAGTCCAGCCTCATTACCATTAGCACAAAAATGCTCTCCAGAAAGATCCCAGGAATTTCCTGCATGCAAATGCCACCATCACCATGCCCACAGGAGGAGAGGGGACAGGACAAGGAATTGCAGTTCTATTTATTACCCAACTGGAATTACAGATTTAAAAATGCTCCTTTAGACATGAAGCTTCCAGGAAGTAAGAAGGTGCTACTGCTTCATTTCATAGAAGAATTGGTTCCTTGTTGCATAAGCTTTTCACAAAACATGTATTTAAAATAAATCCCTTCACAGTACCTCCGAGTGCAGTACGTGCTCCCTGTGTGACATTTATCCTATCAAAGCATCTGAGGACAAAAATCTGCCTTGAAATAAAGTTTTGGGGCTGAGGTGAAGAATTCCCAGCCCCTGCCCACCCCTGCTCTGCAATCCTCACCTCTTCTGCCCAGGCACTCTGTTAGGCTGCTGGAACTTTCAGTGTTAAGAAGTTAAATGTGAATAAAAATCTCTACACTGTACCTGACTGACACTGCTCCTTGTCTGGTTGGTTTCAATTTGCCAGTGCTCTACCAAAAAATTCTGTTTTCTTTGACTCCTGGCAGGAGTTCTGCTCTGGAGCTGACCTGACAGAAAACCCAGCAGAAAGGGCAGCTGGGGGGAAAAAAGACACATTTAAGATAAGCAGCCAGTTTGGGCTATGAGAACCAGGGGAAAGTGAGGGGTCCTACTCTTCCAGTGTTCTCCAGGGAGTAGGGGAGCACTTGAGCTCCTGGCTGGGCTCTAAAGATGCATTCATGTCGTTCTGAATAAGAGCAGCAAGCCACAAAGCACAGCTGAAGGCTGGGATGTACCCAGAGCCCTGCTCATGCTGCCTGTACACTAAGAATGTTTCCATTACTAATCTTCCTCTCCTGGACTGGTGTTTATGGAGGGATCCAGTCCAACAGTGCAGAACTAAAAGCAGGAAATACATTTCCAACAGCTGGGGAGCTTCACCAGCAAACACAGAGCCCTGAAGCTTCAGTTTATGGGTTCTGTATGCAAAATCAGCTGCTCACCAGTTCAGCCACTGGAAGGGTCTGATCCTCCTCAGGGTGCAGGATCCTAAACCACTACTGCTGGCTTTGCTAAATGTCCTTTTGGAGGACTCACACCCTACCTGTGGAGAGCTGGACCCTCCAGTCCTGCAGTGAGCTGTGACTGCACTAAGAGGGGCTACACAGAAACCTCTGGTCGCTGCCACGACTCCTTGGGACAAGGCAGAGCCCACGAGCTAAAATCACTGAGAAAACAGCTGCATCCAGACAAACTGACAGCGGCGAGAAGCCACCATGGGGCAGGGCAGGGTGGGGCAGGTCCCTTTTCCAATCCCAGGCAGCCCTGGAGAGGCCCCTGCACCGCCCGCGCTGCCCAGAGCCGCCCTACTCCGCTGCCTCCTGGCTCTGCAGCTTCTCCTTCCTCTGCTCCTCGTCCCCTGGGGCAGCCGAGTTCTCCTCAGCGCTCGTTTCCGAGTCCTGCTCCTGTTCTGGTTCCAGAGGCAGGGAGGGAGGCTTCTTTGGCAGAGCTGGTGTTGCAGCCCCTGGGGAGAGAGCACAATTGAAGTTACTCTACAGCTACGTGTGTTTGGTCTGCTCTTTCTGCCCTTCCCAGCAGCAGAGGTGCAAAACAATCACAGCTTTTAATTACTCTCAGATTCCTTCTGCCTAACATTAGTTTATTGACACGGCATTATCCAGACCTTACAGTGCCCAAAGTGCTGCTGAGAGGAAGCTCAGGTACAGTCTCAGCTGTCAGAATTCAGTACAAATGTAGGAATTAACTGGAAGAGAAAACATTTTCTAGAATCACAGGATCTCAGAATCGTTTGGGTTGGAGGGACCTTAAAGCCCATCTCATTCCACCCCTGCCATGGGCAGGGACACCTTCCATTAGCCCAGGGTGCTCCAAGCCCTGCCCAGTCTGCCCTTGGGCACTGCCAGGGATCCAGGGGCAGCCACAGCTGCTCTGGGCACCTTGTGCCAGGGCCTCCCACCCTCACAGGGAAGTGCCACTTCCAGTTCCACTGAAGCTGGTTTATGTTCAAGCTGGAGCCCCAACCAAAGTGTTGTTTTCAGTTCACAGCTTTAGCAAATGTGGGGAGAGTTTCCAGGCAGTTAAAGTAGCTATTACAGAATTAAATCACCACAGGACACAAGCTGTCTCTACACTTAAATTTAGGGTGCCAACTGATGTTATGAACCAGCTTCCTTCCCTGATCTGGATAATAAAGTCCTTCAGGTACACCCTAAACCCTTGGTGTGTTTTATTTTTCAGATTTTCTGGCTAAGTCTTCCCCGCAAGGAAAGTTTATTCCATGTGTGAGAAATGGAACAGGTCCTCAGGGATGCCAAAGGAAGAGGCCTGGATTACACAACCACTCTCCTGGTTCAGTCCACAGGCAACAAGACCAGGAGTGACAGAAAATCACCACGATGAGCAACATCCCCAGTGCATTCCTCCTTGGAAGCTGAGGGGTGAGAGGAGGTCAGGCTTGGAATGGCTCAGGAGATGCTCCTACCCAGCTCCAGCACACACAGTCACAGGCTGAGCCTCCAAAGGCTCACACCACCTCCTGAGAACCCTCAGGCCCACTAAACCCAGCAACATCTGCAAGGCTGGGCAGTCTGGGAGCAATCCAGCTGCAGTTATTGTTGTCAGAGAAATGATGAAAGTACTTTGGAAAATTGTCTGTCCCTTCCCCTCTCTGCAGCAGCCTGTCTGTGCACATCAGCTCCCGGGCTCTTCCAAAGAAAGGCAGCAGGTCTGGTTGCTGAAACCGCCTCCTTTCCACAGCAACATCACAATCCCCTGCTAATGGAATCTTGCCCTTTGTGGCTCAGACAGGAAGGGAACCTTTCCTAGCCTCCCACATCCCTGCAAAAGCAGGAGAGTGAAATACACAGACAGAGCATCTTCCTGAACTCAGAAACCCGAGAAAGTTATCACCAAATGTTGCCCTCACTGCTGTGCAAGCAGGTCAATCCCCTCCTGAACACGTGCTGTAACTCCTTCCAAGGAAGGAGAGGTTTCTCTTCTTCCCTCCCACACTCCACTTGAAAGAACAGCAGAGGAGACGTACCTGGGGGGAGCTGCATGGTCTTCCCATACCCTGCAGCAGAGGACATGGCTTGACCCAGGGCCTGGTTGGAGCCCAAAGGCTGCTGAGAGCTGGATTTCCCTGACACAGCAGCTTTCTGCTTGGATTTGGACTCTTTAGAAGGCTTGGTCCAGACCAGGCTCTCCCCGACCTGCAGGGCAGCTCCCATCTTCTGGGCCATCTCCACCATCTTCTCGAGAAGCAAAGAGAAGAGCACTGTAAGCAGGGAGACTTTGGACAACAATAAAGTCAACACCACCATCAAAAAAAACTACAAGAAAAGAGCTGTGCAGAGCTGGCTACAGCTTGGTGCTTGGGGGAAACATCTCTGCTAATTCAGTGCCTTAATTAAGAGGGAATCTTGTCTCGCTGTGTATTGATTGAAGAACTGGGCTTCAAAGAGCAGAAAGGAAGCGAGCAGCTCTCAGCAGGCTCCCACTCCGCTCGGAAAATCTCATAAGCAGAATTTCTTCCTAATAATTGGACTCAAGGTCAAACCTCCTCCTCGATTGCTGCCAGCCCTGGGGTGGCTCCTGAGCTCAGGCACAAACCTCGGGGTCAAAGTCAGGCGCGCTGCTCTCCCTGGCCACGGTGACCTTCCTCTCCATCTCCTGGTACTGGCTCAGGGCCCCCTGCCTGTCGCCCTGGTTGTAGAGCAGGACAGCGTAGTTCAGGTTGATGAGGGGGTTGCACCTGCAGCAGACACATGGGATGCATCACATTCCCTGTGGGAACACTTATCCTGGCTGGAGTAAAGCTAAGATGTGCCCGAGCAGCAAAGCTGGACACACCTCAGTGTCTGGCACCGACAGAGAGGCCACAGCCAAAGTCCTCTGGGAACATGGCTGAGACCCTTGTGCCTGAGGACAGACCCAGTGCCGGGCTCTGCAAAGTCCTCCCATGTCGGTGACAAAGTAAATCCCTGCCCTGGCTGCCTCCCTCTCTGCAACAGCCATTCTGTGCACGCAGGGGCCAGCCCAGGGCACTCCTGGTGCCCAGCCCCTTCCTCCCGGGACAGGCAGAGCAGTGCCAGGGGATTTTGTCATACTGAGACAGATGATCTTCAATTTACCTCGACTCTCCCAGCATTCCCAGTCTGCAGGAGAGCAGCTCATCATGGGACAGGCAGTGGCACAGAGCCCTGCTCTTGGGTTTTATTTTATAACCTGACACACCCCAGAATGTGCTGCTTACATTTCATTTCCTCACCTCTTCTCTCTCCTTCCCCCAGCAAAACCACACACAACTGCAGGTGCTGCAAGAGGTGAACACAGGCACCTGCACGCTCCTGCCTTCCTTCTCGAATGAAGATTTCATACGGCAGAACTGCTCCACACACTCTCATTTTCCAAACGACCCCCTTCCTTCTCTGGGATACATTAACCCTCCCCATCTGGCCCGCCCCGGAGTGCCAGGGTGGGCGGA
The DNA here is from genome assembly GCA_013389985.1 of Dryoscopus gambensis. NCBI lineage: Eukaryota > Metazoa > Chordata > Aves > Passeriformes > Malaconotidae > Dryoscopus > Dryoscopus gambensis. Next base: position 510,388 of record WEIT01018850.1, on the reverse strand, counting down.
GGAGCTCTGCCTGCCCACGGCTCCCCGTGTGCACCCCACAGGAGCATCCTTGCCAACAGGCCAGGCAGGGATGCTCCGCGGGTTCACAGGAAACGTGCGTGAGGGACTGGTGCCCTCTCCTGGAGCGTGGCTGGGATAACTGGAACCATCCATGGCCAAGGCAGGGGGAGCTTCCTCTGGAGCAATGCAGAAGGGAAGGAGCCTGCTGGCACTGGGCAATAAATAAAGTGTAACCTGCCGGCCCTGACTCGCCAGCCCTGGTGACTCCACCCCAGTGCAAGGAAGGCAACTCTTAGAAGAAATCTGACTGCATTTATCACTGTGGCTTCTCCTTTAACTGGCAAACTGGAACGCTGAGCCCACCACAGAATAAAGCCTCCTCCCTGTCTTTGCCAAAACACTGAGGAGATCACAGCCAGTTTTAAAATTAATTGAACCTGATGGAGCTATTTCACCACCTTCAAGAGCTGAGAAGCAATATGATAGTCAGAGAAAAATCAATAGCTGAATACCCACAGAAAGGACAGTCACAAGCCAGAACCGGGAGTGGAACACTTTTTTCTGAACAGTTTTCCAAGATATTTCCATTCCCAGCGTGGCACCCAGGCCACTACAAAAGCAGTCCTGGTGATGGAAGCCAACCACCTTCATCCCAAACAGCTCAGAACATGCCAGCAAAGGAAACTTGTGGGGACACAGATTCAGCCACACCATAACTGGCTAAAATCCACGGCGTGTCAGCTGAACCAGCCTCACAGTCTGGATGCTCCTCCCAGCAGGCCCTGGCAGCTGGAATTCATTTTTGCTTTGATGAGAATTTATTTTCCTGGTCGGACCATACAGCTGGAGCATCACCCGAGTGCCAAATACTTGGGCAAAGCTGTAGAGCCAATTTACTGCTCCCCCTCTTTGAGCAAAGCACACAAGCCCCTCACTGAGGAGTCTGAGCTGCCTTTAAGGTCCCGTCCTGCCTTGCTAGGCGTGGAAAGCTGATTAGGAACAGAGTCATGGAATGGTTTGGGTGCAAAAAGACCTTAAAGCCCATCTCATTCCACCCCTGCCATGGGCAGGGACACCTTCCATTAGCCCAGGGTGCTCCAAGCCCTGCCCAGTCTGCCCTTGGGCACTGCCAGGGATCCAGGGGCAGCCACAGCTGCTCTGGGCACCCTGTGCCAGGGCCTGCCCACCCTCCCAGGGAAGGATTTATCCCTGGTATCTCATCTATCACCACCCAGTGTGGCCCATGCAGGTGGAAGTGCTTTTGGCATCACTCAGTCACCTGCAGACACTCTGGGCTCAGGAGTGCTGGTAGGTCTAAGTGTGCAAATATTCACAGTAAATTGGGGAGAGAAACAAAACTATTAATAAATCTGAGATAATTTTGATTTTGTGCCTGAAATGATGACATACTCTCAGGTTCAGCTTAACATTTCTGAAACCAAGTGCTCTGATTTTAAGACACAGACTGCAAACATAGATGTTCTTAATGAAGGAGCTGTCCTTTTATTTGCTTTATACAAGCTTCTTGCATATTCTCCCAGCTAAAATCTTCCCTCTGCCCAATTCAGAACAGACTCTACCCCAGGCATCTCACTGCTCTACACTGTGCTCAAACTTCAGGTTAAAAAATACATTTTCTTCTATTCAATCTGCTCCACTGCATATAAATATTCACCAAAAGGAGGGCTGGCATCCAAAGTCATCACCACTGACTCACTAAACCAAACAGCAAAACAAAAAACAGCTTTGGGTTGCTCTGAAATAAAATCCTCTCTCAGTTTTCAGAGCTAACTTGAATTTTTAAAAAAAAATGGTTTTAACACTGTCACTTGCACAGCCACAAGAATTAAAGTATGTCCCTACTGCAAACCATTTAGGGTCGAGGTACAGTGAGAGGCAAAGGAAATGAGGTGCAGGGAGGCAAAGCAAGACCAAACAAGTGACAGCTCTGACAAAAGCTTACTTGTCCAAGGCCACAGCTTGTTCATAGGAACATTTGGCGTTCTCGATGTCTTCAAGGTTGGTCAGAGCAACTGCACCAAAGCAAAACATACACACAGGAGGAGAAGTTTCACAAGCAGCTCATTTTTAGGACAATTCTGAATGCCATAAAATAGGTGCCAGCAGGGTTGTCTGGACTGCTGTCAGGATTAACCCTCCTGAAAGGAATGTTCTGGGTTGGCAGGGATCTTAAAACTCATCCAGTTCCACCCCTGCCATGGCAGGGACACCTCCCACTCTCCCAGGCTGTTTCAAGTCCTGCTCAGCCTGGCCTTGGGCACTCCCAGGGATCCAGGGGCAGCCACAGCTGCTCTGGGCACCCTGTGCCAGGGCCTCCCCACCCTCACAGGGAAGGATTTCTTCCCAATATCCCATCTAATCCTATGATGTCACTTCTGACATGTTCATCTCATTTCATCCCAAAAATATCCAGTGCTGGAAACCCACACGGACTCCTTAGGCAACCCAACCCCAGTCTCACATGTGTCAAGTCTTCTCCAACGTTTAACCTGGATCTGACTGCAATTTTCCCTTCTATTCCCCAAGAGAGAAGAGACTGAGCAACAGCTCTCAGTAAAGCCTTCCTGCCGTGTTCCCTCCCTTCACCCCACAGCTCCCCGGCGGGAGGCACACGGAGCTGCACGGAGCAGCCCCCACCTGCCAGCAGCATGTAGAGCTCTGCCATCTTGGGCTGCAAGTTGATGGCAGCGCTGAGGAAGTGGAAGGCTGAGGCGTACTGCTGCATGGTGAGGTGCACCAAGCCCAGGTTGTACAGGATCTTCCAGTCAAAGGGAGCCAGGTAGTTTGCCCTCTTCAGGCAGCTGACAGCCTTGGAAAAAAAAAAAGGGATAAATGTCCTAGAACAGCCTCCTCGCGACAAGAATCTTGCGCTTGCATGGAATTTGAAGCAGATGGGAGAAAAATGAAAACTGGATACTTACTGCCACGTATTTCTTCTTGCCGAAGAAGCACATGCCAATGTTGTTCCAGAGCGGGGGGCTCTCAGGAACGCTGCTGGCCACCACCTTGTACTTGGAGAGGGCGACATCGAAATCCCCGTGGGCCTGCATCATGCTGCCAGCAGCCAGGGTGGCCTGGGGACGAGACAACAGCCACCCACTGACAGCCCCGTTTGCTCACACACAGCAAGAACAAGAGAGGACAAAGTGATTAAACTAAAACCATCTCAGGAACAACCATTTCACTTCTAAGGGCTGCCAAGACCAACAGTGGGAGCAGATGGGGACTCTGGAATCTCCCACCACAGAGCAGAACACAGGGTGAAGAACAAACCTGAGTCTGCTTCTCCCTGCGCTATTTTGATCATAACTGTCTCAGAAATGAGTTTGCCCAGAGCAGCTGTGGCTGCCCCATCCCTGGAAGTGTCCAAGGCCATGCTAATGGGGCTTGGAGCAGCCTGGGGTAGTGGAAGGTGTCCCTCCCCATGGCAGGGAGTGGAACACGATGGGCTTTAAGGTCCCTTTCAACTCAAACCATTCTGTGAGTCTGTAATTCCATAAATATTGCAACATGACATCACAAACGTTTAGGGTATTTTTTGGGGTGACAGAAGTACTTTTTAGAGTCTGAGGCTCTGAAAAGATCTATGCACTAACAGATTCTTTTTACAACCAAGCACAGATAGCAACAGTTCTGGTGCAAGTTAAGTGGGGAGTAAAATGTACTCAAGCAAGCCATATGCAGCAAAGCTCTCCTAGTTCACACTGACTGGCTGATACTGCAAATTAATGGGAATATCCATGGAGGAAAAAATGAGAGTACAACATACTATATTTAAACCACACTAGTTATGTCCTGTATAAGATTTCACAGTGACAAGTAAAATTCCTAAGTGTAAAGGTGTTTTCACAACAACTCATGTTTGTCAATGTCACATTTCAGAGCTCTGCATCGTTAACAGGGAAAAAAAGGAGAGAAATGAAGTAACAGCCCTAAAAAGGGAAGCAGTTCCACAATGAGGAATGAAACCTAGATGCCAAGCTCAGTTTTCCCGGCCAGAGCCAAAGAAATACACACAGCAGCTGGAAGCACAGGGTATCAGCAGATGGGAGAATAATAAAATGCAGTATCACTTGGATCACAAGGGACCTGGCACAGCTCTTCTGGGATTTTTAAAATCCAGAAGACCTTCCTTCCAAAGTAAATTCCACCTGGCTCTGATGCAACTTCAGATTAAAAACCAAAGGGATCAATCTAACATCCCACATTCTGCCTCCTCTCCTTTCCCTGCCACCACACACATCCAACTCCCTACCCAGGGAACCATCCCAGAAATGTATTTCACCAAAAGCTTTCTGGGCAGGGTCCTTTCCAGCCTCTCCAGGCCCAACATGTAGATGGTAGAGCCCTGACAGTGGAATTAGCTTTAGGAGGTGTCCCCTCCTGGTTCATTTCCACTCCTCACCATACCTTGTAGTTGCCTGGGTCGTAGGTAAGTGCATTTCCAAGGTGTTCAAAAGCCTTCTGGTAATCCCCAGTCTGGGAAAAGAAGTACATACGCATCAGAAATTCAGGAATAAGGGCAGTTAAGAAGGAGAATACAGGTTTTGTGGGCACCAGAATTCCTGGTTCAGTTATACAGTGAGAAGGGTGAATTTTGCAGTGCTCCCATTACACACACATGTTCCTGTTTGATAATTCACCAAACAGATTCTAAGAATTTATTTGACTTGGCTGGATTCACTGTTCTGACCCAACCAAAGGGTTCTAGACAGTTTGTGCTCTGACTTTTCCACACACAAATGAGCTCAGGGTTCACAAGTCCCTGCTCCTTTCTCTGTCCCAGAAAAGAGGCTATAAACTGCTACTCCACACATCCCCAGTTCCCTTACCACAAATTCCTCACTCCCCAGGGCTCTCCTGTTCAGGTGACAAACCCTTCCCTTGTCTTCTCATGGACTGCAGGTGTTAGTGGGCATCACTGTGGCCATATACGAGCATGAGAGCTTGGAATCGCCTAAATCCTATGGATCAGAACCAGATGAGCTCTAAGGTCCCTTCCAAACCAAGCCATCCTGTGATTCTGTGGTTTCACCTGAATTCACCTAAAGCTCATCTCGTTCCACCCCCTGCCATGGCAGGGACACCTCCCACTGCCCCAGGCTGCTCCCAGCCCCGTCCAGCCAGGCCTTGGGCGCTGCCAGGGATCCAGGGGCAGCCTCAGCTGCTCTGGGCACCCTGTGCCAGGGCCTGCCCTCCCTCCCAGGGAACAATTCCTTCCCAATATCCCATCCATCCCTGCCCTCTGGCAGTGGGAAGCCATTCCCTGTGTCCTGTTCCTCCATCCCCTGTCCCCAGTCCCTCTGCAGCTCTCCTGGAGCCCCTTTAGGCCGTGGCAGGGGCTCTGAGCTCTCCCTGGAGCCTTCTCTTCTCCAGGTGAGCACCCCCAGCTCTCCCAGGCGGGCTCCAGAGGGGCTCCAGCCCTCAGAGCAGCTCCAGGCCCTCCTCCTCCTTTCAGGCACTACTGCCTATTCTTCTCTGCTCGTTCCCTCTTTGGGCAGATTACTTCTGGAATAATCCAGCCCTTCCCATCCATTTCACAGACGCAAGGATAAGCACACCTTTGTTATTTAAATTGATTCTGATTTTCCTTTATGGTGCGTTAACACTCACAATTTCATGGCTGCTTTTTCAGGATAACTTGCAAGACTCCTGCTGCAGAAACAAGGTAATGACTAGTCATGTTTTGTTATACTTGGAGGATTTGTAACAGAGCTGTGGTTGCCAGACAGAATTCCTGCCCTGGCTCTGGTCCAGGGAATCAGCTTGCTTTTAGCAGCAATGAAAAGATACAGAAAAGCAAGTTCTGTCCTGTTAAATTCAGTCTGTAGAGACACATGTGCAAGTCATGGGAAGGTGGATAGAAATTAACTCCGTAAGAAACCTAACACGGTTCTATTGAAAATAATTAAGTTTTTGTAAGAGTAGTAGCATTTAGTACCTGCAGGTACAGTAGGCCCAGGGCTGTGAGGAGTTCTGTGTTTTCTGGAGAAAACCTGGAACACAAAAGCCAAAGGACTGGGTTTGCTTTTCAGCCCTTCCAGAACAGGGTAAAAATAGAACATGGAATTCTGATGCTACTTTACTGTGGTATCACTCCAGGAAATTAAACTGTTATTATTAAAAACAAATATTAGAACAACTGCCATCATGGGGCCTTCCTTTGAATAACATCACACCTCAGCTTCCCAAATATCTTCTGGGTATCAGTGGGAAGGCAACAAGGCTTTGTGAAATAGATCTGGACACATAATAAGATAATGTGGTTTTGTTAAGCTTCAAAGTGAGTCTGAATCAGTGACCTGGAAATACAGAATGGGATTTCCATCATCTCTCATAAACCACCCTGTAAATCCATCCATCCTAAGCCTCTTGGGCCACGTAGGACAGGCAATCCTCAGCATTCCGGATGGATCCTACACACACCTCATCAGAATTTTAATTCACCTTATAAAAAGATTACAAATAAATAGGATGGAAACCACAACATGAAAGGACAAAGCAGAGAGAGACATTATTTGTGGTCTCACTCACCTCAGCAGGAGTCAGTTTTTAATTCCCTGCTACCAAGACTTAAAAAAATCTGATCTGCACACTTACACTGGCACCTCTAAACCTCAACTAGAACAAAACCACCTGTGCCTGGTGGAATATAAACATGGAATAACAGATTATCCTGGAGCTGGAAACAGCAAGAAACATGTAATAGGTACATGAGAACAAAAAAAAACCAAACCAGGAATAAACAGGAATGAAGAAGAAAGGAGGGCAGGGGAGCAGCAGGATAAGAATATAAACCTGGTAAGATGCTTAGCAAGGATTATTTACGTAATAAACATTCTAGATCAGTCCAAATGTCAGCCCAGCCCCACGCACTGTCAGGCAGCAGCGAGGGCAGACATGTAAGGAGACACTACATGGATTCTCCAGTGGCTCCCAACACACTCCTGATTCTCCTCCTCGTGTTGGCCTCTGTGGCAATGCTACACTTGAAAGCACTGCTAATGCTTGGGAATGCCCTAAAACAAGGATAGGTGGGCACTGAGGAGCAGTGAAGGGGTGGGAGAAACTCCCTGAGCACCAGCACATCTCGCTCAGCCTGCCCTGAGGGAAAGCAGCAAGTGCCACCCGGGCAGCCACTGCGGATGGACAGCCAGGGCAACATCGATTGGGGAGATAAACCTCTGCCATGGGATGGATGAAGTCAGTTTTGGATCACTTTGCTCCCAAGCATCTCCGTCCATTTGTTATTCCACTTTTTTTTCTGGCAGCCCTTCCAACAGCTCCCTTCTTCCCTGCCACGCTGGCAGCAGGAGCACAGACAGCTGAAGGGCTTGGAAGTGCCAGCTTTGCTCAGAGCCTCCGTAATTACCATTAGCTTTTTAATCATGGCCTCAATTCAGATCTGGGACACCAATCAATTTTCTCCTGGCATAAGATGGGAATGGGCAGATGGAAAAAAGGGATATTTCTTACTCTACAGCTTTCTTATATATTTCAATGGCTTTATCCATCTCCCCCTCCAAGAGGTGAATTTTGCCGAGCATCATGTAGGTCAGATCGTGTCTGTTGAGTTCCAGGGCATTGTTGAGCTGGTCTCGTGCCTAAAAACACAACCACAGAGAATAAAACAATTAATAAACTATTACAGAGCCCTCAGCAAAGCAACAGCCCAGGAGTAATCCCCAACAGCCAGGGAAGGAGGACAGCCAACAAACGTCCCCTGAGCCTGGAGAACACAAACCCCAGCCCAGCTAATCCTTGGAACAAGCTCTGCACTGGCAGCCACCTGCTTTTAGGGGCAGCAAGAGGCAACACCTTCAAGCCAAGCAAGAGGCAACGGCCTCCCAAGGAGGAGATGAGCACGGGCCTGTTCCTGGATTTGAGTTTGTTTGGCTTGAGGGACGCTCTGGATTTGCTGGGTGAACTGATACTTCACAGCTTATTCTTCCTTCAAATGCTTATTCCAGCACTGAGCAAGCGACAATCTCAGTGCAGGTGTGAGCAGGTCCCAGTTTGGAAGGTGTTAGTGCAGACAACAAACCCCCAGTGTGAACCCAGGCTCCAGAGGCTGTTTTTTTACAGGGATGCCTCGAACAGGGAGCACAGCTGGGGTTTGCTGCAAGGGCCACAGCACCCCAGCAGCACGAGCAGCAGGGAGGAGCTAGGCCAAACTGGGTCTAACTAATCCAAAAAGGGTCTAAACGCTGGTTTTTCCCTTACAAAGTAGCTGAATCAGAGACAGCTCAGGGCTCACCACCAGCACTCAGGGGATGGTTAAGTGAGGAACTGGGAACGGCATGCTCAGACCTGGGAATAAAACTGCATTTCAGCCTCCAAAACTCCTTTACTAACTCCAGGTTTAATTCAAAAGGAGCTTCAGACACAGGAGCAAAACCTTCCCATGGAGGAAAAAAGGACCTGCTGCACCTCCAGCAAACAACCCCATAACTCTTTCCCTCTGAATGCTGCCAGACCCAAGGAGCTGAGGTTTCCTTCAAGAACTCTCTGCATGAGGTGCAGCAGTTTGAGCTGGGGAAATGGTTTGGGTTTTACCATCACCCTTCTCTTGCTTCAAGAGGACAGACCTGGATTGCTGCTCCTACAAAGTCAGCAGAGTTCTTGGGTGTGGCTTTAAAGGGCTCAGAGACAGAAGCAGCTCTTGTTGGAGCACAGCCCATTTTCTGTCTAGTTTGAGGTTTCTCAAACATTCTCCTTAAAACCAGAAATGCTCTCTGAAAAATCTTAAATTTCAGAAGAAGCCTCTGGTCCTGCCACAAGCTGATCTCCCTTTATCCAACCTCACTGACTTGCAGCTGACTCAAAGTAATTCAACACACAAATGGAAACAAAGACAGCTCACAAACTTTTGCTCCCAGAAACAAACGCTGAAGCAAAAAACTTTCTTGATACGTCCTGCTGCAAATGATCCATTTCAAGCGACCAAAGACAGCGAAATTTCTGGGATGCTTCCTGCTTCCCACTGGCATTACCTTGTTGAAGTGTTTCAGGTACATGTAGCACACACCCAGGTTGTGGCTGATCTCCTGCATGGAAAAACAAAACAAAACAAAACAAATTTAAAAAAACAAATCAGCACAAGGTATGAAATACAAAATCTGACAACACTGACCCAGAGCAGGAGAGCCCTGTGCCTCCCCAAACCCTTCTTGCTTTGTAGAGCAAGTAAACCTATAAATTCCAGATACTTCAGGCACCTACAGAGCTTAAGTGGGGTTGTACACAAAACATTACAGCCCACTGAGACAAAAGCCACAGACATGACAAATCTCTTTTAAGAGAGATCAGAGAACAAGGAGCACAGACTGGTTTCTTCACCGTGGTGTCTCTCTAAAACCAGGGGAGCTGCCCTCATGGGTGGCTCAGTCTGGCTGTACATCAGTAGGATACGCACAGTGTCCAACCCAGCTGGACAAAACTGGAAGATGTGCCTAATTTTCCAAAACACAACTTGAGCACTGGAATATCTGATATCCCTCTGGCATCCTAAACAATTTTGCACAGGGAGGAAGATCCCTTAGGGACCCTAAACACTCTGGTGACACTGCAGGGATCGTCAGTGCCCCAAATTCCTCACCCACAGTCTAACACACAAGGCACCTTCCCCACCCCAGCACATCCCTGAAAAGCAAGCTCCTCCCATTCCTTATTTTATTCTGGTGAGCATTTCACCGATTTACCAGCTTAGACAGCCTTGACCTTTCACAGGAAACTCTCTTATTTCCCCATTAACCTGTTTTCCTCCATGCAGCCTCTGCAGCTGTGCAGAACTGAATCAGTGACTCCGGGCTGCTGAGGATTGTGGAATGAGCAAAGAGCACAACCTGGCTCTGCTTCCAGTGCTGAGCCAGGAATGGGGAATAACTCATCAAATACCCACTGGCATCTGCCTGCCGGGTTGTAAATAGGGTTACAGGTATGCCAAGCACTGGGAATGCAGGTGGGGAAAAGACTCGTGATACAAAAGGTTTCTGAGTTGTCTGGCACAGGGTAAGTAGAATAACACCAAAGTTATCCCTGTATCCCGAATTTTAGATGTACTGAGAAACAAAGGAATGAGCTTACATTGCAAACCTACTTTAGAACCACTTCTGCAGGCAAAACAGGCAGCTGCAGAAGGCTGAAAGGCACGGCCTCTCCCTCACCCACTGGCACACCTTTCCCTCTGCAATGCTCCTTCTCTCTTCTTGTCTTTTTATATGGAAGAGCTCATTTCATCACTGCTCCTGTATTTTCAGTGGTGTTCTGCATTACAAAAGCTTTCCCAATTAGTCAAGCAGGTTTTAATAACGGAGGTTTCCAAACTCTTCCCATACTTCCCCTAAAGTATAGATGTGGTTATGTTAAAACTATCCTTTGCAAAGCTCAAGCACGTTGCTCAATTCTCTGTGCCCCAAGCCAACGTGTGGGACTTGGCTCCTGTGATCCAAACCAGGCTCAGACCACAGGCAGTGTGAGCTCACCTTGGCTTGGGACAAGTCTGCAGCTGTTACAAGGATCTGCAACTCCCCGAGCACTCACCCAGTCCTTCTCATCGAGTTTTGCTGCTTCATTGTACACTTCAATGGCTGCCTTGTGCTTCCCCAGGAGAAACCTGCAAAAGGATTGCAATTCTTACGTTTTTTCCCATTCTCAGAGCCTGCTGTGCTGCCACTATCACCTTTGCCAGAGAGAAATGACCCTCTCTGCTGCTCCTCCAGAGATCTGCAGAAGTTTACAATCTCAGCACTGCTCCCTCTCAGGACCAAGGTCACCCATCCTGGCACTACTGGGGATGTAAGGAATGAATGCCCAGGCTCTGCAGCCTGCTTTTGTCTCCAAGGAAAGAGACAGGTGCCCTAACACAACATTCAGAGACATAAAAGGGTCTGCAGGGCACGTCTGCCCAGCTCAGGTCAGCACCTGTAGCTCTGGACCTTGAAATCAGTATCACCTTCCTGCTTGAAGCCCAAAGAAAAAGAAAACACAACAGCAGCCAGGCAGATAACAGAGATTCTGCTTAAAGAACAACCCACGCTTCGGGAAGCCAAGCCAAGTGTTGATAAGGAGGAAACATGTCTGGAATTAAGCAGCCTAAGAGACAAACAAAGCATGGAAGGTCCTGGGTGGCACATCCAAGAGAAACAACAAACAAAACACCACTCACAGGGATCGTGCCACCTGCTTGAGGTTGTCAGCGCTTCGAGGGTTCAGAATGGAACATGTCTGGAAAAGTTCAAGAGATTCTTGAATCTTCCCCTCCAAGCGAAATATCAAAGCTGTAAGACAACATACAGCAGGAAAATGAATCCATTCTCAGCAGGAAAAACGTGCCTCTGACAGCAGGGACAGAAGGGGGAGTACAGATGTATCACATCAACACGCCTCTGGTGCTTCCCCCTCCTGCAGCACCCGCAGCTTGTGTCCGCAGGCAGGACTCTGTGTGCCTGGAGAAATTTGGGGGCCAGAACAAAAGCTTTAAGCTTTAAACCTTGGGCAGTTGCTTCTACAGATACATTTCTCCCTTCCCCAGCCTCTCCAGGCTGCAGCATGTCCCTGCCAGCAAATCTCCACTGCCCGCCACCACGGCACTTGGAACTGGAATGCCACATTTTGGGGGACATTTTTTAGGGGCCAGAGGGCAGGGCATGAAGAGGAATACCATCCTTGGAGCAAGGAGTGAGACAACAACCACCTGGGGTGGGTAAGGAACAGAAAACATGCATCTGTAACACAAACACACACCAACACACTGAAGGCCAGGAGCCTGTAATCCAAGGAGGCACTGGTGATAAATACAGAGAAAACAGGACATTTAATCTGCCCATTTCATGTGAAAATCCCAAACTTCAAAACTAAATGGAGCAGGCAGGGGGGAAAATGTCTTTTTTACATATGTTTCCCTCATCTATCCCCTGTATTATTCTCTGTATCTCAAATCAGGGGTGACGTGCTTTAGCAAAAAGAAGATTTTCGGACATACCTTGAACGTAGACAGCGTATTCACAGAGCCCTTGGGACTCCTGGAGCTGCTCTTTGATGACAGCCTGCAAGGACAAAATTGGAAACTCACATCATTTTAACAAAGCTGATTCCAGAGGTTTGGTTCCAGTCACAAAAACCACAACCCCACTTCTAACAAGGGCTCTGGACCATGACTGGGACAACCACACAGTGCACAGGACAGAGCTCTGTGTCAGGAACACTGTGGCCCTTTAGTATTCCTCTGCTCATTCCTACTCCCAAAGATAATTAGATACTACCTGGGGAAAAAGCCACGAGGCATCTCTGAAAGCATCCTCTGCTGATAAGGGTATCTACTCCAGGCCCTTTGTGAAGAAATAAATTGAACTGGAGCAGCTGCAGCTGAGTCAATGAAAGCCAAAAGAACAAACGAGGAGTGCACGGGGAAACAAACCTGATGAAAATGTAAATTCTTGCTGGCTGCATCCATGCAGCTCCCAGTTTGGGGTGGGGTGGGTGCAGCTTGGATATATTCCATAGCCACAACCGGTCCCACCTTTGGGAGGATGAACACCCCGGATAGGAACCAAGAGAGTAATTTCTGCTCTGAGACTCCTCTTTTGTGCAGAAGTGGAAGAGATACAGGAGGGTAAGAATAATTTCTGGGTGAGCAGTGACCTGGTGCTCATCTGGCATTCCAGATGTGTATGGTCAGTACCAGCACCCCCTGCCTCCGAGAGGAACAGAAGTGAAGGACCTGAAAACTGAACCTCAAATTCAGCACATGGGAGGAAAACCATTATTGAGAAAGTTATTCTTGAGAAGGTATTAATTGGGAAGTTATTATTGAGAAGAAGGAAAGTGCTTACTGACAATCCTCACTCATAAAGACAGGAAGGAAAAGGAAGAACAGGCCTGAGCTGCTCTTCCCTCACCTGTACCTGCTCATTTATCTATATAACTCTTTACAAAGTGCATTATTGTAAAGCATTTGGCTCAGAAATAACCAACATCTCCTCAATTCGGATACTCTGGATTGTTCCATCTACATAAGCCCAGATTCTCAGAGCAAGAGAGGGCAATAGAGAGCTATCTTTTAGAGAAATCTGATTAATTCTATAAACCCTAAAAAGTCCCACAGCAAAAGGCCCTCAGCTGAGGACTATGATCTGTAATCCCAGATTTCCCCCCCAAATCTATTTAAGGTGCTGATGACAGAATTTAGACACAGCTGGCAGGAGACCAACCAGTCTCTGTGCCATCCCAGGGGATGCTGCAGCTGCAGACTCCCAGGGATGTCTGCCTGGCACATTGCTGCAGTGGCATTTAAAGGGTCAAAATCACTTTAATGCCTTCACTTTGGGGAGTTGATGTTAGTAAATAAACAGGTTTTTAATGGCCTTTTAGTTCATTGAAAACTACGGGAGATTTTAAAACCGTTAGAGAGGGAGCATTTCCAAGCACTGAGTGGGAAAGACCAAAATTAATTAACACGACAGGTCACTTGTTTCTTACTGAGACTAAACTAATGGATTTTAACAATGCCCAAACTATCCTGGAATCTTCCAATTTTACTGCAGAAACACTGTTTTGTGAGCTCTGAGGAAAAGCAAAGCTGGCCTGCCAAGCAGAGGAGTATTTATTGGCTGTCTTCTCCTGATTCTTCCCCGCTATTTCCTCACTTCCATGACTGATGAAGACATGGAGACGTCAGTGTTGCCTTTATATCATCTTCTTATTTTCTCGGGTTTCCTGAGCTGCACGTATTTTTCTTTTCTGTACTCTGTACTCCACATCCCACCACAGAAACAATCAGCACACGGATTCACACCAAAAACTCCAGTCAGACAACAAAAAGGAAAATGGTTTTCTCTTTTGAGGGCTAGTCCAACTTGTGTTTCTATCTGTGCAAACCAAGACCTGAGAGGAAATCACTGTACTGATGATACAACCCCTGGCTCTGTTAATTAAGAGCTAAATGAATTTCCTCCAGCCTGCCCGTTCCCTTAGCGCCCCCAGGACCTCTCCAGCAGAGGCAGGTCCTGGCCAGCCTGGTGCTTCAGAAGCCAAAAAGCCTTCTCAGATCTTTCTTGCACATGCCAGAATCAGAAAGGCAATTCTTGACCCCTCCTCCTGCCCCTGGGTGCATCATCTTCTTGTGTTCACTTTATCAGGAAAACACACTGTTAAATAATAATTTGCCATTTCCTTAGTCCACTTACCATTATAATCCCAAACAACAAGTTCCAAGCTACTCACCAAGCCCAAGATGAATTAAACCATGACATGGATCATATGTAAAATGAAAGAATTTTGCTCAAGAGTAACCAAGATATTTTTCATTTGCACTTGGTAGTAATGTTTCCCTCAGCTGAAGTGTTTTCATAGCATCTCTGTAGCAGCATCGAGAAACCTGCACCACGGAACTGGGTTATTATGAGTTTGGAAAACCCCACCCATCACTTGGAACAACAGAGGTTTGCAGTTCTTTCCACTTTTCCCCATCCAGTGACATCCTGAGCTCACAGACTGCTCCAGAGAGCTGCACCCTCCGACCCTGAAGGCAGCCAAGGATTGGAGAACACTGAAGTAATTTTATTTGTGTTTTTTCTTGGTCCCCTGATTCCAAAAGAAGTCAGGAAAGAGGGTGGTTTGGAAACTGTCAAGAAAACTGTTTTTTCATGACATCAGTGAAATAATTCCCAGGTTCTGGAGGCAGCTCCTACCTTACACTCCTCGTAGTCTCTGCGGACGTAGAGCAGATAAATCAACCAGTTCTTCCTCTCTAGGACTGGCAGCTCCGGTGCTGTACATGGAAAATATTCACAGAACACAGGGAATCAGACCGAGCAGCAGAGAACCAGGGAGAGATACTCCCAACCACCCCAACTGCCAGCGCAAAGCAAGTATTCAAGAACTGAAATTGCAATTAATGATTTGACTTGAAGGCTGGATTGTGGACCTCCTAAGCAGGGTCTGGTTTTATTCTGCTTCTCAAACTGGTGGATAAAACACCTTGTTCAGGACCGACACTAAATAAAAGCTCTAAGCAGAAAACTTCCACCTGGTCTACTGGAAGGTGTCTCTGCCCACAGCAGGGGCTTGCAACAAGTTGAGTTTTAAGGTCCCTTCCAACTCAAACCAGTCTGGGATTCTAAAAGACCTGAGGTATCAGCTCCTTCTGGAGCGGCTCCTGGAGTAAACAGCTCCACACACACATTTTAATTCAACACCAACACTGGTTGGAGGAATTGGATTTTTTCAAGTACACAAGAAGCAGCTTGGAGAAAAAGAGTTGGATTCACATTTTGAAACTAGGGCAGAAGAATCAAAGGTCTTTAAGATAAATTTCTGGGAGTGAATGAGCAGGAAACGGGAGATACACACAAAAGGAGACTGGGGAGATGGGGTCTGAAGGTGTGAATAATTTAAAGAGGTCAAACTTCGTTCTTTCAAACTGTGAAGGGACTGTGAAACATCACAGGTCTGAGAGATTGCGAGGCTACTGCAGAAAAACATTCGATGCAGCGGAGGAGGAAGCCTTGTACTCCAGCATTTCAATGGTGCGGAGCTCGCAGCGGTAATTATGGCAAATCACGGATGGATGTTGCTTAGCGATATCCACGTCGGGTTTACAAGCTGAACACGCTGCTGTGCATTTCATTAAGGCTGGGAATGTATTGCCTAGGACTGGAGTCTCCGTGCCGAGGGGTAACCATAGCAACTGGCCCAAAAGCTCCGTGTTTGCAAGTCAATATTGTGACTCAAGCGCAGCGGCGAAGCGGGCGAGGGCCGGGGCAGAGGCGGGGGCCGCGGCCCAGGGACCCTCCCCGGCCC
>WEIT01018850.1:478449-493850 GCA_013389985.1 Dryoscopus gambensis | reverse complement strand
GCGCGGACACGCGGGGCAGCGCCCGCAGCACCGAGCACTCGGTGGCCCGGGGGAGGCCCTGGTGCCCTCCCAGGTGAGGAGGATGAAACCCTGCAGGGGAAGGGCCGGATCACGTCGGGAGGCAGGTGCCAAGTGTAATTATCTGTCGGAATGGCTGAGCTTTAATCACCTCTGGAGCACGCCAGGCTCTCCCCCACAGCCCACATCAAGTCCAGTCTCGCTGGGAGCTCCTAAAACCAACATCCTTCAGCTGTTGAATTTGGAAAACATTTCACAAAGCCATTCTCATTTTCTTGGTTTTTCTTTCTTAAATTCCAGAATATCCATCTAGATTTATATTAGAGCTGAGAATTAAGTGTGTACACTAGCAATTTAAGGTCAAATACCTTCTAAAGAAGGTTCAACTACCCTAAAACAAATAGAAAGCTTGCAGTCCAAACAAAAAAGTAATCCAAACAAACAAAAGAGTAATCCAAACAAAGAAGTAATCCAAACAAAAGAGTAATGCAAACAGGCTAAGCTTACAGAAATGCACAGATCAGGGATCCAAATGTTCCCAAATTCTGCTCCGCTGTGGAGTACCTGGATCTTTGGAAGTAAGGCATTTTAGCAAGGGTGCACCCAGATCAGATTCATTGATTTCTGATGGGTTCATGTTTTCCATTTGTCCTTCTTAGAGTAAAAGGATAAAGGGAAGAGTCAAGAGGCTGCCTAAATAGCCACAAACGGATTGAAACCTCACTATTTCACATCTGAAGCCCATTCAGGGGTTACCTAATTCAGTGACACTCTGTAATACTTCCCTGTGTAAGTCACTGCGGTGCCAGGGTGTGACACAAACACGGCACTTGGGGGTGCTGGCAGTGCACTGCCCCTGCATCCCAGGAAGTGTCCAAGGCCAGGCTGCATGGGGCTTGGCTCCAGTGGAAGGTGTCCCTGCCCATGGCAGCGGGTGGGATGAGATGGGCTTTAAGGTCCCTTCCAACCCAAACCAGGCTGGGATTCTATAAAACCAGCTGGATTTGTGTGCCCTTCCTGCCTGGCATCTCCTGGTGCCACTATTTTATGATATAAACCACCAAACCTGACACACCTCGGCACTTCCCACCTTCTTCTGTGTGTATGGATGTAAGGACAGACACTGCAAACTCTGTGTACCCATCAACATTCCACTAACAGTCAGAACTGAGGTATCCTTCACCATTTTGTGCTACTTAATGCAGCCTCAAATTAGAAAATCCTGCAGCTGTCTGAAATGGGGAATAATCAAAAAATCTCCAGACACACCCCACCAGGTCTCTAACCATCTGTTCATGCCTTACTGGGAGGTTAAAAAGAAAAAGTACCATTTAAGGTTAAAATACACACCAGTGTTGTGGGCTAAGATAAGAGGCCAGTAAACCAGAGAGGGGATGGAGGATTGGGTGTTTAATTCCCGAAGGAAAGAGCTTTTTCACACTTATGAGACAAGAAGGATGTTATCCTCCACTCCCACGCCATGGAAATGCCTGCTGGGAACAGGGATGGGAAGGAAGAAATGCTGAGTGTCAGAGGAGGGCTGAGCAGAGCATCAGGCTGCAGAGGAAAAGGGGGAAACCCAAGGAGCTGCCTGAAAGTGCTGGGACAGACAGAAAATAGAGAAATCAAAAGCCACCGTGAGCCCCAGGAGCGAGCACTGCTCACATCTGCAGAGAGAAACCAGAGATAAACCTTCCCCCAGTGATACACTGAGCTAAGGATAGCTATGTGGGATTGGGAAAACACAGGGAGATTTTATGCTCCTAAATCTCATTTGAAGGTAGCAACGAGGCTGACTGAGACACAAATGGCTTTTCTTCTTCTTTCTCCCTAAGACAAGCAAATTGAAAGCAGGCAAACAATTCTGATGTTTTTCAAAATCTGTGTCTAAATTCATGATTAAATTTGACACAGGAACATATCTGATCCCCCTCCCCTCCCAAAATGGCTGTGGGAAGTAAAGGATTATTACCAGGCTCTATGCGCTATTCAGATGCAGAAAGGAAAGAATGGATGGAAATTATTTATACACCTCTCCAGAGCCACAACCATCTTAATCTGCATTTCTGCTTTCCCACAGAGCAGTGGATACCTGCTCCTGATGCATTTATCTCCCTCAGGTTTGCTCCCCCAGCCCGCTGATAAGGGCTGTCACAGTGCAACGGGTCACTGCACTCTCCTGAAGAAAATGGAAACACAAATCTCTGGCTATTTGGGTCTCTAGCTCCAGAGAAAGGGAATAAAACACTTTTTTCAATATATGGACCTTCAGGAGTTTCTCCTATGTCACTACTGTATGAAGACACACTTTTCTTTGTCACCTCTAGCAATAATTCAGGCACTGCACAGGCACAGGTCAGAAAAGCGTAGTTTAGATCCTTCTAGCAGTGAAGAAACAAAAAGCCATTATTTTCTGTAAATCAATCCGCCCAAGGGTCAGTCCAGGAAAACACAGTTATCAAAAAACTTGGTATCTACAGCAAAAAGAGTTTATAACTTGCATAATTGTCTTTTGGCCTCTCTTTTGTGGGACTACAAAAGTCCTGCACCAGGGAGTCAGGCACCAAATATATGATTGAATGCCTTTGAAATGTGTTTTGATTGAATTCAAAAGGGAATCCATCTGATCCCCTACCTCCTCGCTGGCCAGTGATTGATTGCATGAGCCACTTCCAGCAATGTGATTTTTCTTTCTGACAATGCTCCTTTAAGGAAGCCACTGGAGTGGAAACCCTGACAGAATCGGAGTAAGATCATCAGGTTTGTATCTATGCTGCTCTATCATCACTCTTCCCTTTATTCATCCTTTTATAGATTTTCTCAAAGGACTGAAAAAAAATAATAATGAGTTATTCCCTTTTGTGTAAACCTCTCTAGGAAATTATTTTGTGCTTGCATCTCCATATCGGGAAATTGTAGTTTAGAGATGAACTATCAAACAGTGGGGTTTAGATTTAATAAAAGGGCTTTTAAATGCTGTAAAAAGAAGAGGGGGGAAAAGCCCCAGAAGCTCTTACGAGATTTCATGGGGGAAATGATTGCTAAAGCACCAGCAGTAAGAAGTGGCTCAAGAACACGTTTTAGTCACCTCAGAGGAAAAAAAACAGTTTAGAGCCCAGCCCTCCTTCCAATCCAGATTACGGGAAAGGGTCCAAGCCCCAGTTCAGCCCTTTCAACTCTGCAGCAACCTGGGCAAGAGCAGCAAAAGGGCAAAAGACTCAAGAAGACACAAAGAAGAACTTGTTATTGCCCAAAGTCCACAATAACCAAAAGCACACATAACATACAGCACAAGAAGACGGCAGAAAGCTTTGGAAAAGCAATTAAATAGAAGAATTTTTAAATTTTATATTCTGCAGTAGCTTCACGAGCCAGTCTGGATCCATCATGGTAGGTACCGCGTACGTGGGAAAGGTTTTCCAAAAGGACTCAGCCATCCCTTTCCAAGTTCTAATTCAAAATGCCATGTTGCAAAACAGCATCGTCCAAGCACAGAGATATTTTCAAAACTAACAAACACACAGGCAGTGCCTCAAGTCTCTATTGTAACATTTGGGTATTGAGGCAGCAGAAGCCCAAAAGAATTTCATAAAGTGAATCTTACAATCACAGGATGGTTTGGGTTGGAAGGACCTTAAAGATAATCGAGTCCCACCCCTGCCATGGCAGGGACACGTTCCACTAGCCCAGGGTGCTCCAAGCCCCTCTCTTGGGTTGCAATATGTAACCAAAAATTTTATTCTATTTTTCATCTGTTGAAACCGGTTGAAAGATATTTTCATCTTTTGTAACTCCAGGGGAAGGAGGGCGGGTGCCTTCTGTTAATGGGTCAATCATTAAAACCAGATGGGGCAGTGCTTCCTTATCTCGTCCTCCAGCCATCCTCCTCCAAGGGGACATCACCTGGGAATGAGCCATTTAAGGCTCTCCTTGTGACCGATAACATCACATCATCCCACTGGGAGATGCTCCACTCAGTGGGAGGAGCCAAAGCCTCTCTGCCTGCATAAAACCTGCAGCTCAGAACACCAGAGCAGCTGGTTTTTCCACTGGATTCCCCGAGGAAGACTGGACCCATCCTGTCACCACCGGGCCCTTCTACAGGATCACCTCTGCTCCAACGGAGCCACATCTGCCACTCCAGGAGGATTATTTTGGACTGCTCCCCACACCCTGACCAACAGGCTGTCAGGCCGTGTTCTGACTCTGTCGGAGTTTCTGGGATTATTTGTTTGTTGTTGTTCTTTTTTTTTTCCTCTGTACCACTACCTTTGTAGTTTGTAATTATTCTTAGTAAAGAACTGGTATTCCTATCCCTACATCTTTGCCTGAAAGCCCCATTATTTCAAAATTACAGCAATTCGGAGGTGGGGGGTTTGCATTCTCTATTCCAAGGAAGGCTCTGGTTTTCCCCTGGCAGTCACCTGTCTTCTAAACCAAGACAGCCCCGTCCAGCCTGGCCTTGGGCACTGCCAGGGATCCAGGGGCAGCCACAGCTGCTCTGGGCACCCTGTGCCAGGGCCTCTCCACCTTCACAGCCAGAAATTTCTTCCCAATATCCCATCTAATCCTGCCCCCTGGCAGTTTAAAACCACTGCACCTTGCTCCGAAGAAATCAAAGCAGGAAGCTGGGCTGTGGCAAAGCCAGAGGGATGGAGGTTATCAGCTCCCATCATCAGGCAAGGCTCGCTCGGACACACAGCAGCACTGGGTTGGGTTGGATTGGATTGAATTGGATTGGATTGGATTGGATTGGATTGGAGATTCAATCCCCATTTCCAAATAATTCCGGTCATTGCCTTAACGGCAAACTCCCAGTGGCACAAAGACAATTCGCTGCAGGAGAGCATCTCCATCTGAGAGGCCACACTCGGAATTCCCTGCGGAGCGCCGCCCGCCCCGTCCCGCACGCCCAGCGCGGCCTCCTGCGGACAGCTGCTGACATTATCGCCATGATTTCCACTCCCAGAGCTTGGGGAAGCTTCAGGCAGAGCTGTGGTTACAGCCCAAGCGCAGCTCCGTGCTCTCATATCCACGTTTCATAAACACGGGTACGGAGGATGAGCCCATCTGTGCCTGTCTCCTTTTTGCCTTGAGCTTCACAAGCTGCCAACGCCAGGAATTCCACTACGGTTTGTAAATCCCGTGTCAGGGAGGGAATGGACATCTTCTGGGCAAAAATAACATTAAAATAATAGGGCACACACTCAAACAGCTTCTACAGAACACCATAGCAGTGAAGGGAATTGGATTTTCCAAAACAAGGTATGATAAGGGATAGGAAGCATTTGTAAGCTCTAATAACAATCTTTTTATCAAGATTTAAAACTAACAGACTGCCTTGGTGTGAGAGGAGCATCCTACAAATTTCTAGCAGAGCCAAATTTAACAAGAAATCCTCTTCCTTCCTCAGAGTCTTTTACTGAGACTGTGGCAGTATAAATACATTAGAGCTTTGAAAGAAAACTAGCACAGGAACATTGCTCTTCCTACGCCCAGATCCATCCTTGGAGTTTGAAAATGGAGCCGTTAATGTATTCAAAACTCAGTAATAATGAAAAATAACCCCAAAACGCAGCACTCTGAAGAGGCTCTACGAGCTGCATTTCACTCACCATGTGCGAGTGAATGTATGTGAGAATAGAGGTGTTTGTGTGCACAAATCCCCCTAAAATGGATATAAACAACAAAAAAAGGAGCAGCTTTCTGCTGCAGCCAGTCTCTATTTAATCCCTTTTCCCTCTGTTTTCCCGTTTGCAAATTGTTGCTGGAACACCTTTAAATCAAGCCCTAAAGCCGTGTGGTTGCTCGTTATTTACAGTCAGCTGGGGTTAATAAAACTCATCACACGCAGCCCGGCGCTGGCGAGGAGCCGTAACTCATCCCCAGAGCTGCCTCCCGTGGCTTAATGGCTCCACGAGGTGCAGGGAAAGCTGGAAGGAGGCTGGAAAACAGCGGTTTAAACAACAAAAAAAAGCAACATTTCTGACTCTCCGCCTCCCCCTGCAGGAAAATTAGCCAAGGATAGATGAAAGAGTTCAAAATTGTATCTTAAATCTGATTTATGCTCTAGGGCATGGGGGGGAAAAGGCGTTTTCTCTTGCTGCTTTGCACTGCATAAATCTCACACAGTTGCTTGCTCCGATTTGTGTTTTTTCTGATTTAAGACATTTACAGTTCTGAGTTGCTCCAAAGAAGGATGGTTTCATTTATGAGACAAATACACTGATTATTCAATTATTTTGCCTTATAAATAGAATTGATTCATTCAATTATTTGTCTCCTACTACGTGCTAGTTCAACCTTACAGAGAAGCAGGCTGATCTGTAAATGAACACACACTTGTGATCCCCTGGACCTCCCAGTGCCAGTGAGGTTTCCAGGAGCAGAACCAGTTGGTTACTGGGAAATCTCTGTTGGCAGAAGGAGGCTGGTGAGATACCACTGGGCAGTCCTGAATCCATCTGGGGGAGATGAGATTTACACACATTAGACAAGTACATGATCCTGATCATTACTCCATAAAAAGTTTAATTCAGGCCTGATAACGCTCAGTTCAAGTCTAAAATTTGATTCAAACAAATAACACTGGAGAGAAATTTAGTAACAAATGCCTTTAAAAAGAAATTTGAAAAAGTATGGTTTTTCTGAAAAATAAGAATCAAAAGTCTCTCTGCTCTGCACAAGCCAATTTTGACCATCGGTGTTGACTGCTGAGCAGAGATGTGCTCAGAACAGAGGAAAACCAAAAAATAGCGGGGGGGGGGGAAACCAGGCTACTTTACATGTTAGTTCTTAAGTCCCTGAGGCTGCAGACACCACACTCAGAGATACCCAAGGATCCAAGCCCTGGCATGACACCCCAACTCTTATCTTCTCTGGTTAAACCACGTCCTGCTTCATGCCTTGAGCTCTTGCAGGCAAGGTGGAGTCTGAGCTCTCTCTGGGTGTGTTTGCCAACGCTGTTCCCAGAGTTGGGAAGCAGAGCACCCCATCGCAAAGGCTTGGCAACAAAATGCCTTATGAACAGCAGCGGTGGCCCAAGATACTCGCTGCTGGCTCCTCACTGGCTCCTCCCCCAGCAGCACTGGGATGGGAGATACTTCCCTCACAAACTGGCTGCAGGCATTCCCAAAATAATCAGCTTCTCATTAATTCCAGCATCAGGAGCACACTAGTTTGGGGATTTCCAGTCTAATCCTTCCTTTGGCTCTAATTCCTGTGCTTAGTCTTTTTCTGTCTGCAGCGTGAGGTATTTTACATGGAAATTGAAAGCAAAGTCATTATAAGGCGTTTGTAAGAAAAGCTTTTCCTTTAGAAAGCAAATTAAAATTCCAGCAGGGACAGGACCACAGTCCATCCATGACAGTCTTTGAAACTTCCCACTCCATAAGGAATAGCACCTAAAACCTGTCCTCGCTTCATCCACTGCCAAAGAATGTTATATGGGAGGAATATTATAAGAAAATATATATATATACACACAAAAAAATAGAAGTTGGTCTTGCAAACATTTCAGTACTCCCTACTACAAGACCTTATAGTGTGAGTTCTTCCAGTCCCATTGCCTCAGGATGAAGTTTTCCAGGTGGGAAATCCCAGTCTGTCCCGGGATGAACATTTGCCTGTGCACCTTCACTCTTCCCTACTGCACAAATGTGTTAATGACACAGTCCTTAATTACACCGTCACAGAAGCACACCCTGCCTCCTTCTAATTATGAGTATAAAAATGAATCACAGTCAGGCAGGGAATGAAATTGTTGAGAATTATGAATAAACCAGTGACTAAATCCCAGGACTTGCAGCGTGTGTAACACAGCTGGAAGTGTTGGCAGCAAAGGGGACAGGCCCTGGAAGGAGTGAATGCAGACGTTTTTTATTCAAAAAGCCCTCAGTGAGCTGCTCCTTGCTCACCAAGTCCCAGCATTCCTGTGCCACAGATGCTGTTGGAGAGCTGGGCTAAATCCAACAGGTGATTATGTCACTAAAGACTCAGATGCTCAAATTCCAGCTGCACAGAGAACGGGAATTCTGACTCTTGAGCGAGCTGCATCTCCTTCGAGTGTCTGAAAATGAAGGTATGAGTGACTTGCCTCGGGCTGTCTCCAAGGGAAAGGAGAGGAACGGGCATCCTTAGGACGGGCTTCATCCCAGCACCGGCGGCTGGGAGAGCTCAGGGACGGGCACAGATGCCCTTTGCACTGACTGAACATGGAGCACGGGAGATCTGCTGAGACTCGTTCTGCATCACAGAGATCTCCGTGCCGAAAGATGAATCCCACCCTTCCTAAATTTGTCACTTACTATTTTTACAGAATTATTTTTAAATTCTCACCAGGAGATGCCATTTTATCTGTATGCAGCATGCCAACAAACTGGAGCTGCAAGCTTTAAAAGCCAAAGAAACTTGCCTGGCACCAAGGACTTTCAAAGAAGCTTCAAAAAATGAATTTACCTGTTTTAAAAGCTGGCACTAAAATGTTCCCTGCTGTGCTGCCTGCAAAGGATTCCCTGCTCCCGTCAGCACAGATATTAATGTATACACACAAGAGGGCAGAGCTGTGCTAGCACATTCCACTTTAAATATTACCAGTTCTTTGCAGTGCAGGGATTACTGGGCTGTTATTTTGGGGAGAAGAGGATGAAGTGAAGGATATTATAGGATTTAATTACCCAGAAATGACAATCCATTTTTTAATCTCACTACTCAAAACTTGCATCAGATCCTGAGCATCACACGCAGCACTCCCTGCTCCCCACTTATCGGCGAGATGGAAATACCCAAGTCTCTTACATAAAACAATGATGTAATTACCAACTAATCTAGCTTATTTAGGAACCAATTTCTTCCCACAAGGTTGGGGGTTTAAATGGACTAAAAGATCTTGGCTTGCACGTGGCCAAATGGAAGCGAATGGGTATGGACAGATAAGGGCTGGATTGGCTCCCCCCGACCACGACACTCCCACTAAGGCCTTTTCTTCCTGACACACTTAGAAGTATTAATTAATTTAACTCAAGGGGGTTGTTTTTATCTGGATTTCTCAGGCAGCTTCACTCTTACAAGTTCAAAGGCAGCTTTGAAGCCAGCTCAAAGAATGGATTTATATTGATTTAAGAAAATGTATCAGAAATTCAGAAACGATCAGCACTGCAAGTGCATGGAACCGACTCCTTGGGGCAGAGAGTTACTGCTCTCCAGATTAAATACTCACAGAATCCCTTAAAACATCTGCAGGAGCAGGAGGGATCCCCACTGGTTCGTCTGGGCGAGCAGGAGCCACCCGGAGAGAGACAGGACAGCTCATCAAAAGCCACTTATCTATTTCTGCATAATCTGAGCATTATTTATTATCTAAGAGCCACATTTTGAGATTGTTTATTGTCACCGGCACTTCCTAACCAGAGTCGCCACCCAACAGGCCAAGCAGTGCATTGCAATATATCCATTTATGTGATACTTTTCATTTCATGTCTGCAAATGTTTTGTTAACCAAAAGCCTGCAGCATCCAAAACCTGTCACTGGATATTAGGCCAAGCTTGTGGTTGATAAATGGAAAGCAACAAAAGCCAAAGCACTTTGCCAAAGGTCACAGTTAATTCCTTGCTTCAAACCCTGGAAAAAACATACCTACAAAGCATCCAAAAAATACCTCAATGTCCAGGCCTGGGAGAACACTTGATCCCTGCTAATACTTTTACAGGGTTTTAATTTTCAAAATTATCTACCTGACCCTTCCTGTGGTAAGTGTAGAGGTGGTTGATGACAATTCAGAATTCTCATTCTTGACAGATTAATGGATTTTTAGGACAAGTTCTTCCCAGTGATTTAAGTGAAATCCATTTTGCTTCAGCGAGTTTATTATACCATGTACATATTTAGGATTCTACTTTGTCATTAAAACACCATCAGTGCATCTCAGAAAGTCTGAGGTCTCATATTCATGTAGAAATCCAAATGCATTTAAAATTGTCCCATTAACCTCTGAACTGTTATTAGACAAACACGAGCTCAGAACTTACTTTCTAAACATTTTTTTCCACAATAAAGGAAAATAAATTCAAGTTATGCTCCATAAAAATCAACAATACAAGCTGGCAAAAGCACTTCTCCACTCCAGTACTATCAGATCCTATAAAATGACTTGATTTGCCTGTGTGGGAAAAGAAAAGTGGGAGGATGGGAGACAGCCTATCTCAATTCCGAACCAGTAAAGCATTTAGGAAAATATCTGATTAATTTAGAATGCAGGAGGGAGATTAAAACCCCACCTCAGCAGGCTGACATTAACTCCTCATCGCTTCAAGGAACAGAGCTCCCTTTATTCCACCCTCAGTCGCTTGGGGATCAACACGGGGAGGGTTACGGATCTTGATGGAGCAACAAAGGGAATTGATTTTCGGAGCAGCTCTCCCCACAGGGGGTAAAGGACAAAATAATGAACGGTTTTGCTACTTCTGTGTCAGCTGCTGAGGAACGACTGTCACCAGGAGTGGCCACAAGCTCCTCGGAGGGAGTCGCCCCCAGCCATGCCATTCCTTCACACTGTTGGCTGGAGGATTTCGAGCCCGATGCCAGCAGCACCATCCGCTCCAGAACCTTCGGACTCCTTCCCCCTTGTGGACACTCCTCCTCCTCCCCGGGGCTGGCCTGCCTACAAGCCAGATTCCCCCAAATCCCAGCGCTGGGGCTGTCGCAGCCCAGCAGCCGCTGCCTGGATCGGCTGCTTCACGAGCAAATTCTGCCTCCCAGCTCGGCGGTACCGTTTCAAGAGCCATAAAATCAGGTGCCTAAACACTGGTTGTAGGTTTCCACTTTTTCTTGGCTCATGGGCAGGATCATAGGAGGAAAACAAGGAACGGTGAGGGGAAGCCTCTCAGTTCAGGTTCAAAATATCCAATGTGTTCACAGCTGCATTGCTGAAAACGTGGCCTTCTGGTTAAAGCTACAACCTCACATGTGGATTTTGTCATTCCAATGATTTTTGGCAAATTTGAGACTCCATTCTCGGAAACACACATTTAATACCTCACTCCTGCCCAGTACAGACACAGACAAGATGATGCAGGCTGAAGGCAGCACTGTGATGGTTAAAACAGGGCCTCAGCAATGACTTGGTCCCACTCTGCTGGATGTGTGTGCAACCACATCATCCATTACTGCTCTATTTGGGCACGGATTTTGCCCACACCAAACTGTTCACATGGTCTCTGCATTTCCCAGACCTGTTTGTGCTAATGTTGAGTTCAGGGTCTCACTTGCCTGAGAAAACACTGATAACGGAAGCTTTATACTGCTTGAAGGTGCAATGCAAATATAAAAAGGCAATTTGCTGCAACAGAAAGTGGCCATCCAGTGTTTAAAATGTCAGTTTAAAATAAGTTTAGCAGCATTCTCCTGTTCGAACAGCACTGATGTAACCTGGCTCCTAAAGTTCATCATAATTCTTCTCAGCCAAACTAAAATGGGATGAGATAATTAATTAAGATGTTCTACAAATATTCTATTAAAAAAACTCAGCTGTCATGGGAAAAAAGATGCTGCTCTTTCCTGCCAAATTCCACAAAAACATATCCAACATCCCTTCATTCTCCCTCCTCCTCTTTTCCATGCCCCGAGTCCCCCACCCGCATGCAGAGGACACTGTTACATCACTCCAAGTACAAATCTTTTTGCTGCCCTCATTTCCCAGAGATTAACGATCAGGCAGCTCAAATCAGCTTTCCCCGCTACACTGAAGTCAAATATTAAATGGCAAAGCCCACAGGCTTCCAAGGCATTTCAGTCAGAAGGACCCGAGGTGTGCCAGGCACTGGAGATGCCTCAATTTTCCTTAAGGGACAGAAAAGAGAATTACGGAAGTCACAGGCTAGAGGCCTTTTTTTCAATCATCATAGTTTACTTGGAGTCAAGGGTTGTGTCAGTATAAAAGGGAGATCCAGAGCCACAAATAAATGGGACTTGCACAGCGAGGCAGAGCAGGGTGGGGGTTATGGAGGATGAGGAGACGGGAGTCATAACCTTTTCGGGAAAGGATGGAGATAAACCATCTCACCAGGGAGCCCATCAGTGCCTCCATGGAAGTCACACTAATTGCTTCAAAGTAACCAATTTGGAGTCATTTTAGAGCAATCCTTGCTCTGAAAGAGTTGAGGGTCAAAATAAAAGTAAATTTGGGAGTTATTTTTACTTGCATGCAGGCCTGAAGCAGTAGCAATCTTCTCCTCAGCTCTGGGCAAGCCACCAAAGAGGCCTGGGCTTGTGCTGAGACCTCAAGCTCCATCTCCAGGACAGCCATACTCTGGTCAAGGGCTGGAATTCTACCAGGAACTGGGACTATGCAAGATTGGCCTGAGCTCCCCAAAAGCAAAGTGGCGCTTCCCGCTTCCCAAGGCCAAGGCATGACAAAGAACATTCCCCAGCTGGGCAGAACGTCAGTGCAGGGCCAGCTGCCAATCCAACTCCTTTTACTGCCAGCATTATGCCAAGGCAGTCTCCATCCCAAGGAATACTCTGACAGGCACATCAGGGCAGAAAATGGCCAAAGGACTGTGTCCACCAGCTGAGGTTCCCTGCATGCAAAGGCAAGGGAAAGGGAGGACTGCTTCTGGCACTGGGAGCAAATACTCTTAATTTTAATCTGAATTGATGGGGCCCTCTGCACACTTGAGAAAGGAGAGTCCATTAAAAACCATCCCAAAAGCTCTGCAGTGCCCAGATCCGTGCTGGAAGCGGAGCAGTGCCTCAGAGAAGGAAACGCTCATCGCACGTTTGAGACAAGTCCTGCCTCAAGAATGAGGGAAAGGGGGAAAGGAGAGGCTGAAGAATTTACCAGATCCCTCAAAAACCAGCAGGATTTGGTAAAACATTTTGAACCAGCAACAGAAACCATACCTGTTCCATTACAGATTCAACCAAGATTCAAAACAACCATTTGCATTGAGTGAATTAACACATTTTCAGTATTAAAAAGAAACAACAAGAGCAAAGAAACAATAATTAAACTCAGTCACAGCCTGCCTGATTTGATACCACTTTTACTTCAAAAATTGGAACGTATGACATAAAAAACACCCACAAGACACGATGTTTGCTTCCCAAGATTACTTCCAGAATAAGACATCATTCTGAAGAACCCAAAACAAACCCGTTATTATTCGAGAGGATAAATGAGGATCAAACTCATTAACAGCCCCACAAGTAAGTACACAATAAAATAAACAGTCTCACAGATTATAAGCAAACATGATACAGGCTGTGGCTACGATAAGTCAGCCAGGAACAGCACTGAGCTCACAGAGACCCTGGAAAAATACTGGTACTCAGCAAATTACAGTCTAGACAGTCTCCTCTTTTCCCAGAGGACATTTATTTCCTCCTAGACAGCTGCACACACTATAGAAGAAACCTTAAAACCAACCTGCCCAAGAAACACAATCATATCTTCAAACAAACCTTTTTTAGGACGGCGTTTTGTTGGTTCTGTAGCTGCTGGCGATGAAGAAACCTGAAAAGACAGAAACCAGGAGTAGTAAATATACCAGGCAAGGTTTCTTGAAGCTCTGTTCCAGAAAATAATAGGAAAGGACAACTGGCAAATCCCAAAGGAAGGCATAAAAATAGCAGCATTGCTGCTGGACAAATTCTGCCCTGCCATGCAAGGCAGAGATTTCTGTTCACAGCTCGATTAAATAAACACCCTCACTGTGCAGCACATCCCTGTTCGTGGGGTCACTTCTGATCACCAGCATCCTGGGAAGTGATCTTTACCTTGCAAAAAAACAATACTGGAGCATTTACAAAGCTAATTAGAGATCACACAGAAAATAAGTCAAAAACATTTATTATGAAATATTTATGAAGTTAATTAGGGCAAAGCTGTTCCCGGGGAACCACGTGAGTCCGCAGGATGTGAGCGCAGGGATGCCCCATCACATGGAGGGCAGGGAGCCTCCCCCACAAACACTGTCCAGAGCTCCCAGTCCACAGGAAATAATTTTATGTGATTTGCTTACTTTGCATCAACCATCAAACCTTCACGCAAGAGAAACAGATTTACGCAGGGAAGTATTTTTATTTTCCACTTTGCTTTTTGCGAAGACACAACACAGGATTTTATACATCTGTGTCACACTCCCCTCCTTAAAAAATTAATTTTTAAAACCAGAAATGCGGTCAGTCTGTGTTCATTGCAATGTTTTGGGGACATTTTCTAGTTGCATCTTTTTTTCTGGAGATGGGGCGGATCAGAGATGCTGAGACATGAAAAATAGCCTAAGAAAGGGTTGGGGTTTTTTTTACTGTTTACTTTTTTGTTTCTTAACAGTTTCTAAAATTTTATTAACTTTTCTGATTCCTATTGTGAAAAACTGAGTTGCTATTTTCACAGAATTACCCAACTCCGAGTACTCCATCCTCAGCACGAATAACCAGCATAAACATCTCAATTTTTTATATACTGCAATCTTTTTTACTCTGCACACGCATCATTACAATTCTGAGTCCTCACACTCAGCTCTGTTAAGACTTTCCTGGAGTTTCTCCTATTTCATCCTCACCTGAGTAACTTTCTACTCATCCCTTTTTTCCAGATCATTTCTGCGTACACGGAACAACCCAGGCCCGGTACTGATCCCTGCAGGGCTTCACAGCAACCACCCTCCACCACAAAACTTATGGAATTATGGAGCTGGTTGGGTTGGAAGGGACCTTAAAGCTCATCCAGTGCCACCCCCTGCCATGGCAGGGACACCTCCCACTGTCCCAGGCTGCTCCCAGCCCCAATGTCCAGCCTGGCCTTGGGCACTGCCAGGGATCCAGGGGCAGCCACAGCTGCTCTGGGCACCCTGTGCCAGGGCCTCACCTCTCTCACAGGGAACAATTCCTTCGCAATATCCCATCCATCCCTGCCCTCTGGCAGTGGGAAGCCATTCCCTGTGTCCTGTCCCTCCAGCCCCTGTCCGCAGTCCCTCTCCAGCTCTCCTGGAGCGCCTTTAGGCCCTGGCAGGGGCTCGGAGCTCTCCCGGAGCCTCCTTTTCTCCAGGCTGCACACCCCCAATTCCCTCAGCCACTCCTTGTGCTGCAGCCCCTTCTCCGTCTCCATTACTCATCCCCTGTTCCAGCACCTAATAATCGATTATTAATGTTAATTACTTTAGCAAAGGCTGAATTTCCCTCACGTTTTCCATACCAAGTGTGCAGCTTAAAATCTCGCTCTTCAAAAGAACTTCCCGCCGCCGCCACCCCTCACTTCCCTTCCCCTCCGCTCATCTCCCCTCCCGTCCCTCTCGGCCCCCTTAGCCCGGGCGGCTCTCGCCCCTCACCGTAGCGTCCTGCGGCTCCGCCATGGCCGCGGCGGGCCGGGGTTGCCATGGCGACC
>WEIT01018850.1:426782-477693 GCA_013389985.1 Dryoscopus gambensis | reverse complement strand
AGGAGCGCGGCCTCCCCCCCACCCCGTCCCCCGTTTAATATGAAAAAACACCCGAATAACCACAGAAATAATAAAATGTCCGGCTTTTGGAAGGTTTTATTGGGAACTCCGCCGTGCAGAGGGAAACGAGGCCGCCAGTGAAGGAGGGACGGCCCGGGAAGCGCTGAGCGGCCGTGGCCCCGCTCCCTCCCCGCCCCACAGCAGCAGCGCTGGAAGGGAGGCTGGAATGGCAGATTTGGTTTATTTTCCTTTTTTATCCCCACAGTGTCGGTGGGGATGGGGGCCCAGCCAGCCAGGTAATTCACCTGCGAGCGCCTGAAACCCGGAGGAGAGGAACAGCAGCAAGTTGTCCCACAGGACAGGGCTTTATCACTGTCCTTAGGTTTGCCAGCAGCCAGCGGCATGGAGCGGGTTTCCTTCGGGGTGCAGCGCCCACAGCCTTGGCGCATTCCTTCGGGGCAACACGGAGTGAACACCGAACGCCTCTGTGCTTGCACCTCCCCAGCCCACCTTGCTCCAGCTGGCAAGTGTTTCAAGGCATGGACGGAGAATTCCCAGCGGGAATGGCAGGGACGGATGCGGGCAGGGCCGCTCCCACGCCGCCCTGCGCCATCCCACCCCTGCAGCAGCACCGGGAGAAGCAGTCGGAAAGCGGCTGCCCGCCCTCACGTTTGATGCCGAGGGCAAATAAAGGGAAAAGCAGGCACAGAGGGACAAAAACACAGCCCCGGAACACCGGTAGGAGCGGTGAGGGAGCCGAAGTGACTCCACGGCCAGCTGGGCGCAGCATCCCGTGTTGCAGCCGTGCCTGGGATCTGCCTTGTTTTTTATTTGATCCCTTCACAACTTCCATCCCCTGGAAGCTGGCAGAGCGGCAGGAGGCTTGGAGGACACTTGCCTGGCGAAAAATACCACAGAAGGAATTCCTATACAGGAGTAAATTTAATAAAACCACCACCAATTGTTTACTTCAACATAGCTCTTGTTACAGAAATCATAAAAATGGACTCAGTAGCTAAACCCATTAGTTCTTTCCCCTTTTAATTGAAAAATGCTCCGCTGATTTCAGCTTCTACTGCACTAGATGGAGTGTTAAATAGTTGCCAGGACAGGACGCCCAGTGATTGAGCCCAAAACAAACACAAAGACAATTCCATCAGCTTTCCTTTTCATGTTACGACTCATTATAATGAAGTGAAAATTAAAACAGCAAGAAAGGGTCCATTTGACAGATGAAAGGGGGAGGGAGAAGAGATCCACAGCCAAAATCTCACCGGAAGTCTTTGGAGAAGTGGTGCAAAACACCCCTCCTTGCCCTGCCTCGGGATCCAAAACAATCCTCTAAACGCACGCGCGCACACACGCACACACTCACCGCACACGCACCCTCTGGGATCAGAGCACGTGTCCTGCGTGCACGGGTGGGAACAGAGAGCTGCATTTGGGCAGGTAAAGATCCAGGGCCGAAAATAAATCAAAAAAACCCGCAAGGCATCCCGAAACAGAGCTCCAGGAGCTGCGAGAGGCCGCGTCCGTCGCCAGCAATGGATACACACACAGACCCGGGGCACGCCCTGGACAGAAAGGAACTGCAGGAAGAGGAGAAACCCAACTGCTCTGGAAAAAGCCTTCCAAAAAGAAAAAAAATAAAATATATATAGATATATTCACTACACCAGCACACGCTTCCCCCACCCCAGCCCAGGGAAAAAAAACAAAACCAAACAAAAGAATCAAACTGAAAGAAAATGCACAGCAAATAGACATAATCTTGAAGATTTTTAAAGAATAAATATTTTTTTTGTAATTAAACATTATGCAAACACGTGCCACGCTTGCTCTTTGTCCATGCATATGCGCTATATACAACTTTGAAAAATACTGTGTTGTCCTCTTTTTGTTTTAAAAGTCATATACAAAGGTTGGGGTTTTTTTCTTCCTTGCTGTGTACCCCCCTCCTTCCCTCCCCAAAAATCCTCTTTACAACGAGCCAATCCACATTCATCCGTGTACTTGGGTGGCAGAGAGGAGGAGGGGGCGGGCGAGCCACCCCCCTTACCAAAGTCCATCAAAATGGCTGGTTTGGACATGAAAAGCAGTGTCAAGAAACTGGTTTAAGTTTCATCTGTACTACACACAGGAAAAGAAAGAGAGAAAAGAAAAAGGAGTCGGCTTGGAGGATGAAGCTACGTTACAAGTTAAAGTTGGAGGGTTTTTTAGTGCGTCTGTCACACTCTTGGCCGCCTAGAATACTGTTGTACAATGGTTTATCTACCTTTTTTTTTATTACAATATAATTTACTTAATTTTTCTGTTAACAAAACAGAATCCCGGTACTACAGACCAGCGGTGTAAGAGGCGGAGCAGCGCCCTGGGTGGGTTTTATTGGAATTGCATGAGCACTCTAGGATGGGAAAGGGTTCAGAGTTCATTGCTGCAGGGCCGGGCTCAGTCCTCGATGTACTCCCACAGGTCCTTCTCGTAGCCTTCATGCACGTGCTGCAACAAAACCCTCCGCCGGCTCTCGCAGTATCTGCAGGGGGTAGGGACAGCATGGAAAAGGCATGTCAGAAATCATGGAGCATCCCTGGCACCGACTTACCCAAACCTACTGCACGCCTCGCTTCCGAAAGAGGAGATCCTCGGGAAGGGAGTTTTTATTCACAGCCCGTTAACAGCGCTAATTAAGACTCTGGTTGCTCCAGTCACTCAGCTCCAGGTCCCTGGCTGGAAAACCAGTGTGCAAATTGGGAGTTTTTCAGGCAAGAGTATCCCCAGAGCCCCTACAGCTGAGAAACCTTCAGGAAGAACTGGAAGAGGAGGAAGCAGCAGCTGTGGTTTGAAAAAGCCTGAGCACAGGTTGGTGGTGACACATGGAATGGGATGAGTTCCCCTCAAACGTGGGCTGGTGCCTGCTCTGAGCCCAATCAGGACAACAAAAATCTCTGAGTTACCTGGGAAAAACTAGCTGCAAGTGTTCAAGGCCAGGTGGGATGGGGCCACCTGGTCTAGTGGAAAGTGTCCCTGCCCATGGCAGGAGGTGGAACAAAATTTACTTTAAGATCCCTTCCAACCCAAACCAGTCCATGATGAAAACCTCAGGAGTAGTCAAAGTTTTATTTCCCAGTGGAGATGGAAGCAGTCCAAAGGGTTACTGGTCTGGCTAGAGAGCAGCTTTCACCTCACATCCCAACACGTGGCTCTCAGAGGGACACTACACCCTTGCAGCACCTACACTCACTGAAAACTGTTGCACATAAAACTGATCCCCGAGTCCAGTCCAGTCCTGCCAGGATCAGTGATCCTGAGGAAAAGGGACATCACAGAACACAACAAAGGTTGCCGTGGTCATTTTGGATGTGTTAGAAGACAAAAAGCACAGAACCATTTAAAGAATTCAGGTTTCAAGAGCAAACTCTAAAAAAGCATCTGAGAGGCTCTGGCTGCTGGGAGCCCAGCTTGCTGGGCAGTGGTCAGACATCCCTCAGGAGCAACCTCCCAGTGGGAAGCCATCCCTGACCACACCACCACACACTAACACCTGGCAGGAATTCCTCACCTACCGCTCAGGACCTGATCAGAGTGACTGATTTACGCATCAGAGCAGCTGTGGCTCCCCTCACTGCTGTCAGCTGGTGCAAGAGGAACCCTCATACACAAAGTCCCATTGATTTTCAGGAGCATGTGATGGCAAACACGTGGTCTCTGCTTTCCCAACTTTAGTTATTTTTCTGCTGGTTGGGTGTGGGGGGTTAATCCTGTTTTCTAGAAGTGTCTTTGCAAGCAAAGAGATCCAAACAGCTGAAACCAAACCAGCCTGGAGGGCAGTTCCTGCAGCTTCCCAGAGCTCTTTAAACCCACCTCGACATCATGCTCCCAGTCTTGCATCAAAGGGCACCATGCAGGACATGATTAAGACATGACTGAACTGGTTAATTAGGGACCTGCATGGGCTTGACAGATGAATTCTTTCTTCTGAGAAATGTGAAGGCAGGTTTGGGATACTGTTTCCAAGCAATTCAGGCTATATTAGGTTTTAATTTCATCCCTACAAAAGCATCCAGATTGAGAGGACTGAAGTAAACAGGCAGCTTCATCTGAAATACCAAATTAACAGTGGCCTTAAAGGGCAAATTACAAAGTGTCTTCAAAAAGAAGGTCAGGAAAGTCTTGTCCAGCCCCAGCTGTGCTGCCCAAGTTGGGCAGGATGAGCCACAGGCACACCAAAGCTTAACAACTCCTGCCACACCCCACAGTCCACTGAGTCCTACAGCTCACCCTACTTTGGATATTTTCTTCCCCCTAAGCCAGGCATAACAAATTCAGCGATTTTGGCAAAATGCCTCAGAAATGCAAGCCCTAATCCTGTGACTCATCCGCATGTTCAGCTTTTGTACTTTTCCACTGTGCAGAAATGATTCCCCTGGGACTGAACAAAGCACTGGCATCTGTGTCACCTGGACCCCAGTGCCCTGCTCCCCTTCCCAGCTGGGCAGGCTGCTCTCTCCCTCCTCCTTAGGGACAGCTTTTCTACACCCACGTTTTGCATAAATGGACCCAGCAGACAATTAGAAGAGCCGACCGCTCTCTGCTGGCAGCTCATCCCTAGGCCAAAGCTGGCAGCTTGGAACAACAAAGTCACTCCTTGTTCTTTGGCTCTCGCTCTGCAGATCCCATCCTGGTGCTGGCCATTCCCACACGCTCCTTCTGTGCAGAACAGCAGTGTACTGAGAGCCACTGCTTCTGGACACAGGATTTTCTCCATTCCGGGGCTGGATCTTCCAGCTCCTGCTCTGCAGAGCAGATGGAAGGCAGAGCTGGGAGCCTCTCCCCGCAGGCTGTCACCTCCCCCGAGAGCTCGTCCAGCAGGGACACAAAAACACACTGCCAGCATCTGCCTGAGGGCTTGTCCAGGAGGATTCGAGGCCGGCGCAGGACAGTGCTGCTGCTCTCGGATATCCAGAGACTGGCTCATCACAATGGGTGGCACAAGGCCAAGAGCAAACAGCTTCCCAGGGATGTGGCTCTGGAGAAACTATCTTGGCAAGTGCTCAGGTCACTACCTGACACAGGGCATGGCAACACTCTGAGAGGGCAGCTCTGAGAGAAAGGAGTATTCCAACACAAACCTGTACTTATCCTGTACTTTCTGCTTTATGTCTTGCAGCGAATCTTGGGATATATCTCGCTCCAGGTACCCAGAAAGCACCTCTGTAGCATTCTCTAAGTCTGCTTGGTTATTCTGTAAAGACAAAAGAAAAAGTGTTTGAGGTGGGGTAAAGGAAAAAGTGAGATTTTTATTTCAGCACAATTGGAATCAGTACCAAAATAAACAAGGAGGATTAGGTATTACAAAATCCCAGTAGGGACATTAAAACTCATCCAGTTCCACACCCTGCCATGGGCCACCTTGCACTAGACCAGGTTGCTCCAAGCCCCATCCAACATGGCCTTGGACACTTGCAGGGATGGGGCAGCCACAGCTTTGTGATTCTGTGACTCCTCCAGCAGACAAGCCTACACAATGCCCAGAGAGCCTCTAACTTTCACACAACAGAATATCAAACCAGACTAACTTGGGTAAAAGTGGGGACAAGAGGCCTCCAAGCATTAAATTTTATTTCCTCAGCTTTCCAATCTGAATTCCTGACATCCCCATTTTCTCCTACCTCAAAGATAATGGACTGATTATTCTTTTTGAGGTAGAAGGCAAAGACGTAAGTGTACATGAGTGTGGCACGACACTGGCAGAGGACGTCGACTGCTTTCTTCAGGAACTGCACCTCGATCCACGACATGTTGTGCTGCTGCATCTCCTCCATCTTCTGCTTCACCTGAGCGTAGAGCTTGTGCTCGAAGCGCAGGCTCTGCATGTGGTTCATGTAGCGGTTGCAGTAGAACAGGTACCTCTGCAGGGCTGCTCGGGATCGCTGTGTTAATTCCCATTAGGGAGAAAGAAAACAAATAGTTAAAACAAAGTAATGGCTGCAAGAGAAGTAAACCCTTCACAAGGCTCTTCCTGACCCAGAGAACGAGCTTCCTTTCCAAAGGAGCCTCCTCTCCTGTCACGCTGGACAGCAGACGGCTCCACGCTAAC
Source organism: Dryoscopus gambensis (assembly GCA_013389985.1). Lineage (NCBI taxonomy): Eukaryota > Metazoa > Chordata > Aves > Passeriformes > Malaconotidae > Dryoscopus > Dryoscopus gambensis. The sequence goes on along the minus strand of WEIT01018850.1, from coordinate 471,596 downwards.
CCTGGGAAGCGCCCCGGGCACTTCCCAGCACAGCTCTGACATCCTCACTCCCAACCTTGGAAGCAATTACAATCACACTGCTCAAGCCTCGTCACTTTTGTACTTCAGCCTCTCGACTCAAGGTACAGCACTCAAATGCTTCCAGTGTCATGACAAAAGTGAAAAGATGATGTTTTGTTGTTTTGGTGGTTTTTTTGCTAATAAGGAATTCTAATTACTGTGCTTGTGCTAAGAGGGCAATCTCAGGTTGATTATAGAGCAGGGAAAAGGCACCATGTGCTAAATAGTGCAAGAGAACCAAGATGACTCAATACACAGTCATTAATCTTATTTTCTTCACACTGACAGACCAGCTGTAAAAGAATAACACCACGGGCATGGTTCAACTTGTGTGCTGTGGATGTACAAAGGTAGCACGTACCAGGCAAAGCCATCCCTATCTTAAAAGTCAAAAGACTTAACTGTCCCTTGGATTTGTGCCCAAATCCGTGAATTCCTTCAGAGCAGATGTGTAGGTTTACAGAAAGCACACCACAGGGCTGGTGATCTCCATCATCACCAAAGGTTATGGACTCACCTCCTGTGCATCCCTTGCTGCCTTTGCATCATCCTCATTGTAGCGATTACAGTTGTACCTGTAACAGGGACACCGATTCCACAGATTTCAGTCCAAATCCGTGCCGTTTGCACCACGACCTCCTCGCCTTCCAGCAAGGCACGCTCCCGAACTCACCAGGCAGATCCGTGGGGCTCCCAGGGGCCCAGACACACCCAGCAGAACTCCGCCTTGCAGTTCTGGTTCCGACAGACCATGTGGTTGCAGCCCCCGTCCTTCTCAATGGTGACGTGGCATTTCGGGCATTCCTGTCCACAGGACAGAGAGCACCGTTAGCAGGGCAAGCACGGAACCCCAACAGCCTGGGGAACTTGGAAGGGGGTTCCCATGGCAGTCAGACACAGCACGTCAAGTGAAATACATGATTTAATTCTTCCCTTTGGACATCGAGATCCTCTTCAGAGTCAGGCCTTAAAATACTTCCAAACCCGGAGCAGTTAGATAGAAAAAACTTAAGGAATAACACATTTTAGCTATGCTGCTCTCACAGAGGGACACTGGGTGAGTCACTTCATGACCTTCCCCAAATCCCAGCAGAGGGGTGGTCTCTAAGAGCCTGGGAAGCATCTGGCTTTCCTCACCACCAAGTGTCTGGTCCACTCTGGGACTGAGACCGAGCCGGAATCACGCTGTTACCAATCCGAGACACCTGCAGCTGTAACGCCATCCAGAAAGGAGCTGAAAACGTGCAGGCAAGACTCTAGCGTGCTTCAAAGAAGCTGCTGTCAGCTAAAAAGACACTTCTCTTCCTGAGGTGTTTCCACGTTTCCCATCAGGTCCCTTTTTTCCCTTCATGTGACACCTCACTGAAGACTTTTCCATAAAAGCTCACGTGGGGTTTCCCTTTCAGGAGTAAGGCTTTTGACAAATGTGAGTATCTCAAAGTTCAGCTCTGCACAGGGAAATAGCTGGGGAATATAACACCAATATCATGGTCTCCATGAGCTTAGAAATCAACAAATCAGCAAAGGAGCAAGTACAGAGAAAAAAACTACATAAATGAAACCAAAGCCATTTTAGCCTGAATCAGCTCCTCATCCAGCTCAGCCCACAACCACACCAGCCTTCACGGGGTTTCTGCACAAGCCACTTTTTATATATAAGACAGTAACAAACATATCCAAACCAGTGACACACACACCTGTAAAATCAGCTGCAGCTTTTGAGTCAGAAGCGTGTCAAATCCCCTCCCCAGTCTGGAGCATGTCTATGCTAACCAAAGCAAGCACTCAGACAAACTCTCAGCAAAGGAAGAAACCAACATGCACAATCACTCCATAACTGCTACTTGTACACAGGACACAACCCAACAGGTCCTTGTACACCCACTCTGAGTGTCCCAACTATTACTGCATTTTATATGAGTTTGCCAGTTTGTCTTGTCAGAGACAGGAGAATCTGCACTTCAAACCAATGGGATCAAGCAGCAACCAAGCACAGAAGAGGAATTTTCCAGACTGCCTTCTTCCCAGTTACCTGTGTTTGTCCTTCAAACTCAGTAACTGGACTACAAAACAGAGTAAGTGAAGCACAGTAGCTCCTGTGCTGGTCCCCTCAGGGGCACAACACCAAGATGCCCCCTAGGACTGTCCACAGGATGGATATTCAGCCAGGGAAGCTTGTTTCCAGTTAGTCCGTGCAGTTCTGTGAACTTCGGAGTCAAAAATGGTCTCTCCTTCGAGCAGAGCATTCAGTGCAGCATCCATTTCCCTCTTCCAGGCAGCCCTCCTCCCTTTTCCAATCCTGCACCAACAAGTCAAGACTCAAATTTAGGTTTATGCCAGCAATGTCCTTCCCAACTGTGCAGATCCCTGCTCAGTCTGCTCATCAGCCAGGGTGGCTGTAAGTACAGTGGCCCCGGCCCTGTCACACCACGATGACCCCGGGGCACACAGCCAGAGTGGTTTTTTGGAGGAGGTTGTGGAGCTGTGCAGTTCTTCCAGACACATCTCTTCCCATCAGGTGCCAACATCACCCGTGGGAGATGCAGCCGATCCATGCAGCTGCGGTGATCCCTCCTGCTGAGCAAAATCCTCCAGCTGCAAGAGAGGGAGAACTGTTCCCGGGTGACCTGCCAAGCTGGAGAGGTGCCACAGGCACATCCACACCACAGGGATGTGGGGCCATCTCGCCCCCAGCGAGCACAGAAATTCTGCCCACCTGTCTTTGAGGTGGGACCAAGCTCTCCAGTGTGTCCACAGTGCTCAGGGCTTCAAGCTCTGGGATGCAAACTACGACAAAAGACCCTTCCAGTGCCTAAAGGGGCTCCAGGAGAGCCGCAGAGGGAATTGGGACAAGGGGGAATGGCTTCCCACTGCCGGAAGGCAGGGTTAGATGGGGCACTGGGAAGGAATTGTTCCCTGTGAGGGTGGGGAGGCCCTGGCACAGGGTGCCCAGAGCAGCTGTGGCTGCCCCTGGATCCCTGGCAGTGCCCAAGGCCAGGCTGGATGGGGCTGGGAGCAACCTGGGAGAGTGGGAGGTGTCTCTGCCCATGGCAGGGGTGGAACTTGATTATCTTTTAGGTCCTTCCAATGAAACCATTCCATGATTCTATGATCTCATTACAGCCCTTTTCTCACAGAGAATGCCATTCTTTCCAAGCCTTTATGCTCCTGTCTAGCAAAGCACAAGGAAGAGATGACACAGTATCTGTGCAGATCCCTGAACCTGTGTAAAAGTGTAAAGTTGAATATTATTAAAAATTAAAGCCATGAAAAGCACATATTAAAGAAATGCTGGACGCCAGCAGAAAAAGAAGTAGTAACTACTCAAGTTACCAACACAAGTGGGAGAGATTTATAGGTTAAGAAGGATAGGGAAGGAAGATCTCCCTGAGAATTACGGCTACGCAACGACCCAATAGGCAGCAAATCAAGTTACTAAACCTGCAGATTATTGTGCACGTTATCAGTCACAGCACTGCACAGAACTGACCTCATTAACATTGTTCCACTCTAAACAATTCCGTGCTGGGCTTGGAAACAAAAGCCTGGGCAAACCTGGCAAAGGAGAACAATCCTGATTTTGTTGTAAAAGTCCATGCATACATAAAGCACCATAAACCTCAGCTGTTCTTTTATGAACAGGAAGCTAAATAGAAACATGTTTCTTATTTCAGGGCAGGTGAAAGAGATTAGTTCTTTCCAGAACTCCCAGAGGAACTGGTGGACATCAGCCTCCCACAGCCACATTCACAGCAATGCCTTCACCTCTAGCCCACCCCATAAAAAGGATCCTCAAAAACCACAGGGATTTCTTTCTTAATGTATTTCAACAAAGCCCAAAAACTTAATTATGGCTAGCACAAAACAGTACACCGTTCCAACACCTAGAGTCAGAGAGCAAAGCTTTTTTAAACATATTTTAAACACCAGTTCATCTGAAAGGAGGAGATGGCACTTGGGCACCTTCGGAGAAACACTGATCACAGCTCCGGCGCGGTGGGAAATGAAGGAGCACAGTTTGGTGCTCGTGCTCAGGAGGATCCCGTGTCCTGCTAGAAATTCCACGCGTTAGAACAAATGCAGGATCTCCAGGAAGTACAGAGGGAGCACTTGTTCAGCCATTAAAAACTGATCTGAAAATGGAGAGATGTGGGCTCATGCCATTTTATCTCATGCAGGGGAGAAAAACAGCCAGTGGTTTTTTTGGAGAAGAAAATGTGCCTGGTTTATCCATCAGCCCTTCAAGCTCTGCCTGGCCTGGAAGGGAAGGATGGGGATGTGCCAGGAGCCAGAAGAAGCAAGGCTGCGATGTTTTTAGTATCAGATGAACAACTTTTATTAACACCAATTTAAGTTCCACAATAAAAAGCAGTGCCTTGTGTGAAGGCCGGCACCATTATCAGCTTTGTTCCTCTCCCTTTGGTATTACAGGAGGCAGAGATTACCATCGCTGACGCTCAGGTTCCAAACAGGTTTCCCCTCCTCCTTTTAGACCACTTTCAGATAGTCTTGACACACCATAAGAGCCCAAAATAAATGCACAAATCCAAGTTTTCTCTACTTTTCATTCCTTTGAATGTCCACTTAACAAAACTAATGGATCTCTGTGGTTTCTTTATTCCCAAATACCTGAAACCTGCCTAGTTTAACTCAAGAAAGGAACTACTGAAGAAACAAGTTTGTCAAACAAACTGAAAAAGGAAGAAATGTGCAAATCCTTGGACTATTCAACCCCATTCCTCAAGAAGACTGAGAATTACAGGCTTGATAAAGAACTTTTATTGCCTTATCTCAACTTTAAATTAATCTCGTTAAGCTGAACTCATGTGAAAGTAGCTCATTTTAAGAAAAAAAGCCATCTACTCCAGCACACTCTGCTGCAAGGGCTATATCTTTTGTAGAAGTAGAAGGAATTTAGGTCTCCTAAGTGCAAGTAAATGAATGCAAAAGAATAAAAAAATCATATCAGAAACCACAGAACTCACTACTCGAATCTCCTTCTTTTTCATTGAGACCACTCTACATAATTCATCAAAAAATGCATCACATCATTCCAGTTTGGGAACAGAACCCAATTCAGCTGTGTTTCACTTTTCTCTGCTCTCCCACAATCGCCTAATTTTCCTTTCCAATTCCATCTCCCAGGACAAGCCGGAACAAATGTATCTCACACTCTCCCGTTGCAAAGGATTATCCAGATTTCAAGCCCACATTCCAGAGGATTGGTATTTTGCTCTTACACCTTCATCTTGGTATGACAGAAGTCTCCTTCCTGCGGAGGAGCCCACATGGGACAGGACTCACGCCTGGATGGCTCCAGAAAGTGCTTTCCAAAAGCCAGAAATAGCAATGGAGCCTGTAGTCACAACTGAATTCCTTGGAGAGCTGTTCCCACTGAAAATGGGGATTTTTGCATCTGAGGGTACCTGATTCCTTTCTAGGTTCTTCAAAATGAAATTCAACACAGAATTTAGGCTGTGAAGCCAACAGGCACAACTTGTGCCCTGCCAAACACAGCTGCCCTGCTTTCCTGCTAGGAACAGCAGAGAGAGAAAGGAGGGACGGATACACGCTCCAACTGCACAATTCCCATCCCAGTCCATGGCTACAGCCCCACATCCAGACAGCACCTGGGTTTCCCCACAGCTCTGGTCAGGGACCAGCAGGCACCAGTGGGGAACTGAGGCGGGAGGGAGGTGCCTGCAGCCCCATGACCCCAGGCTGGCCCCGCTCTCCGCAGGGCCGGGTCAAAGCTCCCAGGGCACACATCCCAGCGGCCAAAGCTGGAGACTCCCACCTTCCCCAAGGCAGAGATCAGCATGAGGGTGGGTTACTCTCCCTGCCAACTTTCCCCTCAATTGAATCCAGCATCAGCTCAGAAGAAGAATGCCATATTGTCCTTCAGCTAATTCAATGGATATGGATGCCGTAGGACTCCAGGACAGTTCGCTTGCTCAAACGTCGGGAGTGATTACCCTGACGGCAATTTTTCTCCCTGTTGCAGCCTGGGCTCCTAAGGATTCCCATGTAGGAGTGTCTGGGACAGTATCAGAGGAAGTAGCTTAGACAGTGATGTCCAAGGACAGCTCTGCTGCCCACACCAGACTACAGGTACCAATGGAGATGCAGGGCTGGTGCCAGATGCCACCCTCCAGATGGGTGTTCCCCACCCCCAAAAATCTTCTTATTCCCAAGGCAGGGGCAGGTACAAGATGGGGAACCCCAAGATCAGCCTGCTGAGGGCTTTAACAGACAAAACAGGGTTGTGGCTGTTCCAGTGTCCCAAATATATGAGGCCCAAGGCTAGCAGTGCTTACACTTTGCCTTTTCCAAGCCATTGGCTGCTCTTCCTCAGGTTTAATAAGGACAGTCCCTGAAGACCCAGCAAACTCCAAACAAACCTGGTTCAGTCCCCAAGCCACGCTGGAACACACCGAGACAAAGCCAAATGCCCTTTGGTGACACCGTGAGCTCAAGCAGGGCCCACACGGCCCCACTGCAGCCTGATCTGAGCTGCACAGTGGGTGTTCCTCTGCCACCGTAACACAGCATTCCAGCCCGATGAAAACCAGGCAGCCAGCCCCGGAAAGCAGCAAGGCTGCTGCAAACAATGCCATTAACCACTTACACAACAGAACTAAGAAAACAAAGCAGCCATTTCCTCACTCTCTCCCCACCTTGTCCTTCAGCTGGGAGCCCCAGGCCTGCTCCTCACCCCCCACGGGATCTGCTGCTTCTGTGTCCTTGCCACCATGACAACCTTGGTTTTAATTTGTTCCAAAGTGATCAAACGCTGAAGTTTCAGGTGAAGTTGGGCTAAGTAGAAGGAAGACCTTTACATAATGAAATCCCAAACAGCTGTTCTGCCAGTCGCCACCTGGAACGCTGCCCAGCGGAAATGAAGGCTCCTCCGGAGGCCAATCCCAGGGATTTGAAGGCAGATGTAAGTGATCCCAGCCAAACTGAGCCACAGGAGATGGTAACACGTTCCACACACAGAATGGGGCATGGATTTGCTTAGGGAAGCCACTGGTGCCAGACAGGAGCCCAAAGACTTAAATCTTGAGCTTCCTTTGGGTTTCCAATTAACTGTTTTCTCCAAGCACTTTCCTTCACTGAACTTGAAGAAACTCACCTTATTCCAGGCATTAACACCTGTTTGCTCTTCAAACAAGAGCACTTCAGTGTACTGTGGATTTTAAGGCTTGCTCTTAACATGGAACAGAAAAAACAATCCTAGTGCAAGGCATTAGATTGATGTCCTTTTCACATGACAAATCTATATAAAATCTCCATATAAAAGATGAGAAACCTCTCACCTTTGTGTTGGCTGCAATCCAATTGGAGGTTTCACTGTCATCATCACACTTCTTAATCCATTTCTTTAACCACTGTCAGAAAAATGATGGAAGAAGAGCATTAAATCTAACTGGAGGAACTGCAAGTGTTCCCAAGACACCTGCTCACATTAAGGAAAGGTACACCCAACCACACGGGAATAGGGAGGTGTTGGTGCTGGAAAACTGTGCAAACAGCCACTAATTTAGTGGCAGACAGTTCCTGCAGCTCCATCCTGATTCAGCAAGCACAAGCACCCAGCACAAACACTCCTGCAACGAGTTTGTTGAGCTCAATCAACACAAACTTCATGTTGGACTCTTAAATAATAAGGACATTTTGGCTTTGGGGTGACTAACAGTGGCCTTCCAGTATCTGAAAGGAGCCTACAAGAAAGGTGGAGAGAGACTGTTTACAAGGGTCTGGAGTGACAGGACAAGGGGGAATGGCTTCCAACTACCAGAGGGCAGGGATAGATGGGATATTGGGAAGGAATTGTTTCCTGTGAGGGTGGGGAGGCCCTGGAACAGGGTGCCCAGAGGAGCTGTGGCTGCCCCATCCCTGGCAGAGTTCAAGGATGGGGCTTGGAGCAAGCTGGTCTAGGGGAAGGTATCCCTGCCCATGGCAGGGTGTGGGACTAGATAATCTTTAGGGTCACTTCCAACCCAAACCAGCAAAGCCAAATGAGTTCCTTCAGTACAGTGGATCACGCCTGACAAAGCACCAAACACCTACAGGAACACCTTGTACAGGAATGCTCCTTGTCCAGAAAGCACCTTCATTCCTCTGCAGGGGGTCACAGGTCTAACAACCTCCTCTTCCAGACAATTCCCACCTGAATGAGGCACTGTTCCCTCATAAGGTCCAACTGTGAGGCAGCCAGTAAAGGCACCCAGTAGGATTTCACTGCTGCTTCTCACCCTATGATGTAAACAGATGAGCTACTCTGCTCCCTGGTGCGAACAACAATCGGGCTCAATGATCCCTGGGGGTCTCCTCCAGCTCAGGATAGTGTATGATTCTATGGACAGCCACAAAAACTTGGGCTTCATTGCTAAGTCTTGCACATAAACTGATTTTAAACTTTTTCAAAACACAGATTAGGGAAAGAACCTTGATGTGCTCACCTTGCATTTAACAGGATCATGCCAGTTTTCACCGCAGTTAAAGCTGGAAGGGAAAGAAAGGGAAAATAAGCAAACAGGGCAGATGATTGTACTTGTAATTAAAACAGGGGAAGTTTTCTTCCGGGTTGTTCAAAGCCAGTCCTAAGGAAAGTCAACAAACTCCCCTTTCAATCCTGAAATCCCTCAAGGGCCACTTCAAAACAGTGACAAAAAAAGGGGGAATGGTTTCCCACTGCCAGAGGCCAGGGTTAGATTGTATTATTAGGGAGAAATTCTTCACTGTGAGAGTTGTGAGACACTGAAACTCGTTTCTAGAGAAGTCATCCCATCCCTGGAAGTGTCCAAGGCCAGGCTGGACGGGGCTTGGAGGAGCCTGGGATAGTGGGAGGTGTCCCTGCTCATGGCAGGGGGTGGAACTCGATCGCCTTTAAGGTCCCTCCCAAGCCAAAGCAGTCTAGGAGCCCACGAACACACACTAACACACCTCAGGGCAGCGAGTACAAAGCAGTATCAGCATCTTTTCCCCGAGGGCTCTTACCAGAACTGACGCCCACATTTGCAGCGCACGGGTTTAGCATCCGGGTACTGGACTTTAACAACGTGGTGGCAGTCAGGGGCAGGACACCACTTTAACAGTCGGTTACACTGCAAAGCAAAGCGCAAACCCCCCATCACAGAGGAAGAATGTGCTCTAGGACAGCTCCTGCCCTGCATCTTTTTGCTGTGGCTGCAAACAGCTAAGAAATTAAAACCAAACCCACTGCGCCCATCACTCCTGGCAAGGACTGAAAGCTTGACCCCATAACAACTTCCTCCCCGGGCTCTACAGGACAGCCGAACCCACACAACTGGGAAACTGGGACAGTGAAAACATCTTGCAAAGCACCTTTCTCCAAGTTTATTTTGAGGCTACAAAATTATTAGTATTTTGCTAAAGCACTTCTGCAGTTTTACTTCAACTTGCAAAATGTTTAAGGCATATTCTTGTTTAGAGCATTTCCTGCTTTTCAATCTGAAGTGTCTCAGGTAACATTCAAGAGTTATAAATATTATGTAACTATTACATAACAGCTATAACTATGTAATTCTGCTTCTCAGAACCCAGATATTAAGCAATAGCTCTTGATTTCTCTTAGGTCTTTTGTCCTGAGGTTTTTCTAATATTTTCCTACAACTGTCCCTGTAAGGCAAAAGACTATAAAACAACCCCTGCATTCACACCTGATTAGAGACTATGCAAAAAACCTGCTCTGCAGTTCTAAACAAGCCTCCAGTCTCTGGGAGGGTACATGTGTGAGACGAAACCTACAAGCCATTAGAAATTTCAAATAAAAACTCACCTCTACAAAACTATTGGTTATTAAATGCTGGTACTTTAATTTAACCTTGGAATCTGTGATCAGACGCCTGTGGGAAGGGAGGAAACAGAAAAATTGTAGCAGAAATCTCGTTTATCCCATACAAGGCCACTAAGTTAAGACAAACAGGTTTGATTCGTCCTTCTACACTTGCAGATACTACTTGTATTTACCTGCTCTCTCTTTGTTAGATCATTTATTATTACGAAAACTATATTCATTGTATTCAATATATAAATATATATATATATTAGCTTCAGAAACAGAAAGCTCACGGAGTTCAAAAAAACTGAACCTCTTGGTGTGAGGTTTTTTTATTTAAAAACACTTTCCTGAAGCACCCAAGAAACAAAACAAGTAATTTAATCAGTTCATTTACATAAAACATGCACATTTTGTGGCAAATCCCTTTAAAAAGCTCCAGAACAACTTATGTGGTTAAAAACTTTGGGAAGCCTGATGCTAGCTGGGTTTCAGTGGAATGCTACAGCTTCAGCTTAAAAATTAATGGTGTTTTTATCTATTTACCATAAAACAAAGTTGATCTGAATTCAACATCACTAGAGGTGTAGACAACATGGACTTGAAATTAATTCCAGTCTGCTTGGAACTGGGAGAGCAGAGGAAAACTGACTGATGGGAACCCTTGACAAGCATGGTGACCACTTTCCTCCTGGGCACACCATCCCATCTGGCATTTGCAGACTGTCCAGCCTAAATACATCCAAAATAACTTAATTATGGATTGCTGAGCACTTCTAACAATGTCTTTTAGCTGTAACTGAAGTGTATTCCCAATACATCTGAATATAAAAGTGGACTACCACACCTTTTGTGGCATTCCTGGTTTAAATCTTGCGGTGGAATACAGCTTTATACAGGCCATACCATGGATAAATATTGCAATTAACAGATTTTCCTTCCCAGCTGCAGCCAAAACTAAGTGTGCTCCTGCATGTTATCCTTACAACACCCCCTGAGGAGCGGCGTGTGCCCATGGGATGAGCACAAATCCCAGCCCTGGGCAGCTGGGGAGCTCCTCACTCAAGCACATGCTGGTTATTACATAAATCACAGCACGCGGCAGCTCAATTCCCAGGACTAAAATAAAACAAATCAGCTGACAAAGCATCTCTCCTGCAATTCTGGAGTCGAACTTACCGAAGAATGAGAAAACAATTTGAATTTAGTATGAATTATAAACTCCATTTTTTTTTAGCCCATACCTGGGCTTCAAGACATACTAAGTATCCCTTTGAAAATGTATGAATGTAACAATATATCAGGTACTGGAACTTAAATCGGTAGCCATGCCATGACTAACCCGAGCACATAATCCACTGGCTTTTTGCTTATCAACATGCTTTGATTGCCCAATCAACATCACGGGGTCAAGACTTTCAAGAATTTAGCTTTGAGTATTCTTGTCTTTTGGCATATCATAAATGAAACTAGGCAAATTAAGAGATGAAACCCATGCCCAGAGCCCATAAATCATATTACTTTTGTGTTCATATCACTTGGAAACTGAGAGCTGGAGACTTTGTAAACAGGAAAAGACCCAAAAAGTAGTAATTAAGGACACAGAAGTGGGTGCAGGTTCCAGCTGAGATCATTTACATTTTTGCCATATATAGTGACATATCCTGACATTGCCACAGTTGTCCATCTCTGCTTTTAAAAGAAAATAGTTTTTCAAAAAATGCACCTTCTTCCCCACAGAAATGCAGGTAAGAACAGGGAAAGGCGGATTTTTACCTCCAGAAACAGTTTCCAGTTTTACTCAGACAAAGGGGGCCTGTTTGCTTTAGCACCCAGCTGCCACTGCCCTCTCCCAGGCCTCGTCCCTGCCCCCTCCAGCCAAGTGGAATCCCAGAGCACTGCCCTCCTTTTCTCCCATCCTTCCCTTGCTGCTGCTTGCCACTGCAGCCTCCAATGGTTTCAGCTACTCAATCTCACATGCACTACTTGAACAGCTCATTCCAACTGCTGCAACCAAGAAAACACTCAAAAAAGTCCTGCTAAGAGCGTTCAACACCACGAATTGAAGTACAACCCCTGGTAAACAAAAATCTCAATCAAGTTACTCAAGATATGCCAACTTCAGCTCAGTTTCCACCCACTGAGCTCTACAAACCACCCCTCAACAGGGCAGGAAAGCACTTCAGCTACTTCCACTTCCACTCAGCCTACACTCCGTGAGTAACCAGGAGCCAAAACTGGGAAAATCACTACTCTGAAAGCAACTGATAATAAAAACCAGCAAATTAATATCAATGAGTGAGTCAGGCTTCAGGAAGGAAAGAATAAGGTAACAGAATAAGCCTCTATTGAGATGCTTTTTAGCAAGAAGAATTAAAATGAACAAAGTTCAGGATTATGAAGGATATTGCTCATGCAACAACCTCCCCCAGGATAAAAGAGAAGGAAGCTCATGGAATTCACTGCTCCACCATGAACTAACAGTCACTCTAGAGCTGGACAACTTAATAACTTCAAGGACACAAGCTGACACACCAGCTTAATCAAAATTGTGTTTGAGGGTCAACTGCTTCCTATCAGAGGGCAAAAAACACACCCTGAACCAGCCCTTAGGACTCCTGTCCTCTGACTCACCTATTAACTACAGCTACAGGGCTTGGGGAACCAGTGGGCTGACCTGGGTAGAAGTCCTAAATTCCTACATAAATCAAAGGAAACAAAATGCACAAAGCAGCAAAACAGGGTTTAGAAACCCTGGTGTCACACTGACCAAACTGGTCAGGGAGTCTCTCCTCCCAGTGCTGTCACATAGCGTTTTCACACCTAAACAGGAAGTTAATAGACATTCCTGGTATCAGAACAGACAGTTCAAGACAGGCTTCTCTGCTGCCTACAAGCCTCTGTGCAGTTTGTTATAAGCATTTGAATAGATTTGAATAGCACATGAGTAACACAATGGAAAGAGAGAGCAAAGCCAAGAGCATTACTTACATAACTGTATTGTCGTCCACTAAGATATCACAGCCATGGGCAGGGCATGAAATGGTCTGAAAAACACAGAAAGGTCATAGGAGGAACAGTGTTTATCCTGGTTTTGCATCACAAAGAATTCCATGGCAACAGACTTCATTACAATCCACAGCCAAAGGAGTGCCTTGCCTCTCCCACCACATCCCAGGTGTGACACTGGCTCCTCCTTCCCCAGCCCAGATACCTGCGCCAGCTCCACGGAATTCCCTCCAGATTTACCCACAGCAGAGCCTGCAGCCCCTAAATCTTTGGGGTTTGCATTTTCTCTGTTGTTCTTTTGGGTTTTTTTAAACTTCAGCAGGGGACACTCTGCCCCATTTCTCCAATACACAAAATTTCCAGAAATAAGCCATGAGGTGAGTTGAGATTTTACCTGTCCCATGCCTTCCTCCATTATTTTGGTAGTTAAATATTCACTCCAGCACTGCATACAGAACTTGTGTCCACACTCTAGGCCAGTGAAGTACTGTAATGACAAAGAACACAAGACATTGCCTCATTTTATCACTGGATTCACTCCATAATTTCATCCTTCTTGGTGCTGTGCAGTTCATCCATCCTATCCCTCATTCCCCACACCAAACTTGAGGCACTTCTATTCATTTTGCATCATCACCCCTAGAGCACTGCCAGCGCAGCCTTAGTCACTCTTCCAAAGCCAGACTTTAATCCCCAACCCCAGCAGCAAGGAAAGGTGTGGCCCGTGTTTCCATCCTGCCCATTTAAATTTATCCTGGTTTCAGGAATGTATATGGAGCACAGCAGAGCTCTCTCCCATCTTACTTTGGAAATCAGTCACATAAATGCAACACCAAATGGGTCACAGTGATAAGGATACAGAGTCTTCATTACTCCCATTTTTTCCCCTTGGCACATGTGGGTGCTGCCCAAAAGTCCCAGACCTCCTCGGGAACTTCCCCCTGAAACCCAGATGCTCATCAGATGAGGACACTAAAGATCCTGACTGGCAGGTGTAAATTGCTAAATAAAATTCAATAATGATCAGCTGTCACACACAGCAACAGGGACAACTCCATCCTTGTCTGCATCATCTGCACAGAGCTGTCAAGATATCATCTGGGACTGAGTGGTTACACAAGGGGTGGAGAAGAAAGCACTGCTGAGGAAAGACTAGAATTAAAGTACTTTTCTCTGGTCAGCTTAAAGTTATTTTATGCCCAGAGTCAGCACCAAGGAAAACTGTATTTAAAACACTTCACTTGTATCACTATAGAGGTAGTATTTGCTGGCTCAGCTTTTCAAACCAATTTCTCAGCCAGTGAGATAAAATCAGAACTCCACCCTCAGATACCATCAAACTATGAAACTCCACAGAGGAAAGAACCCAGAATCCTCTGTGGAACAGCCCAAAACAACAGCAAATTGAGGAAAGGACAATCCACCTGAGGACAATGCTCTTCCCAAACCGCCGCCTCAGCCATGATCCCGCAGAGGCGTGGCAGCTCTGCTGCGCTGTGGCAGCTCTGCTGCGCTGCCTCGGGATGCTCTGGCACGGGATTGCCCAGGGAAGGTGCCTGGCAGCACCCTCTTCCCCTGGGGCTGGCAGCCTGTGATTACACTGCCCTGCCACCAGCACAGGCCGCAGCCTGTGAGCACTGATGGATGAATCTGACCTGAGCGTCTGACTTGGTTCCAGGTAAAAATAGAGACATCCACCCCAAAAAACCAACAAAGAGGTCATAGAGCAGGCTGACACCTATGTGGTGCCAGCTACACTGGCTCCAAGAGCGAAAAAAGACACCTTGCTAGCTGGCTCAGTAAGGGTTCAGAAAATGGAAAGTATCTGATGCTCCACAGATGCTGCTGTGGCCAAGTGACATCTCCTGAGATGCAGAGTTAGAATAAAAACACTTTAACGTATGTTAACACTTAAACATTTTTGGGGTGCCACAGCATGCAACCATCCCAAAGACAGCATTGACTTTTCCCTGAATTTTGGCTTCTCCACATGTGATGGGAAGCAAGCACAGCCAAGGGAATCACCCCTTATTAAACCCAAATACTCCTGTAGCAGGCACACACAAGGAACCAGCACAGAACACATCTTCATGTAAGACCTGTTTTGGTTATTTTGGGCAGGGAAAAGGTTTGCTAAATGCCCACAGAAAGGCAGCCACCACCACGCGTCCTCCCAGGCTGCAAGGAATGCAGAGAATCTCTCAGCTCTTTTCTTTACTTTGAGGGAGTTCCCAATTATTTTTGGCTCAGCTGACAGCAGAAGTCAAGGGAGCAAGTAAAAAGGCCAACATGAAACCACCAAGGACGGGGGGAGCAGAGACTCCTTAGGCAGCTCATTAGCCCAGGGGACAGCTCTGCTGTCACCACATCTGTGCTCAACATCTACAGTCTGCACAAAGCAGGATGTTCCCAAAAACACCCCCAGCCCACTCTCCAAGCAACCTGAGGGTGGAGGCAAGAGAGGAGGAAGGCAAAACCATGACCCTCCCAATTCCTGTCTTACCAATACAGGTGTGACCCAAAATAACAGTGGGGACCTGACACTGCTTGACAGGGACACAGAGCAGGTGAAACACCTCCCTTAAGTCCTCAAACGTGCTGGCTGAGAGCTTCAAATGCCTCATTTGGCAGGTGCTTCCCAAAACAGCAAACCACAGTTCTCTGGAGGCAACTGAAGAGCTACAGAGACTTTGTAGACAGGAGAGAGGGAATATTCAAGACTAACATTCCTGCGACAACTGTACACT
Source organism: Dryoscopus gambensis (assembly GCA_013389985.1). Classification (NCBI taxonomy): domain Eukaryota; kingdom Metazoa; phylum Chordata; class Aves; order Passeriformes; family Malaconotidae; genus Dryoscopus; species Dryoscopus gambensis. The sequence goes on along the minus strand of WEIT01018850.1, from coordinate 455,975 downwards.
GTAAAACTTAACACATCCAAGCTCTCAGCTTTCCATAGGCTGAAAGGGGCTCTCAGGGAGAAAAACCCCCCAGATTTCATGTGGAAAAAAAATTAGCTGATCATTGCAAGAGGATTTTCAAAGCTGGGATTTTAGGATGGGCACTGAACATAAAAATAATTCTAGAATTTATAATTCACATCGATTAAAACAGCTTCAAAACAGATTTCAATCACATTAGACACAGACACTACAGCCTTTTAGAGAGGAAATAATAAATACTAGTTTTCCTTTAGGCTCCAGCTTTTTTGTAGGGCAAAGAAACAGAGGTTCCCCTCTGATGTCTTTTAACTTAATCAACACCAACAACAGAGACAGCCTTGCTCACCTGCAATATCTCTCTGCTCCAGCTAAAAATCTGCTCCTCTAACAACTCAGCCACTGCTATTTGAGCTACAAAATCAAGAAGTATTAGTGTGTTTTGTGCTGTCCTTTCCAGTTTCAAAACTCTGGCCAATGCTGTGGTGTGATTTTGGGGGTTGTCTGTGCAGGGCCTCGATGATCCTTGTGGGCCTGTTCCAGCTCAAGGTATTCCATGGTTCTATGATTCTGCTTCCCAGGCAGCACAGTACCCCCAGCCAGAGGACAGGCCTGTCACTTGTTTTACCCCCACCCAGCACAGCAACCACATTAGAAACAAGAGAACAGTATGTTAGGATATAATGCCTTTCTTTTTCAAAGCACCTCATCATACAAAGCAGGAATGTGCCTTTCCAGCTACTCTCCAAGCAGGAAGTCAGGGCACACAAGGCTGAAGAGGAGACACATGAAGCCTTGTGGTCCCTGGCTCAAGAGGAACAGAGACCTTAATGCTGAGAATGGGAGGACTGAAGCTGGGCTTTGCTCAGCTCTGCCCACTCCAGGGAAGGAAGATCCAGAGCAAGGAAGAGGCTGCAACCGGAGAACTTCACCCCAGGCTACTCCTGAACCCCAAAGCTCATCATGTTTCCTTGCTGAAAACACGCCCAGAGCAAGACCAAACCCTTATGTCAGGGCAGCTTTGCTTGGAAGGGCCCAGCACGTGCTTTAGGGTGTTCTGGAGGGGCAGTTCCCCCACCAAGAGCAGCGTCCAATAAAGGAAGAATTCCTTACTATCAGCACTTTGCCTTTTGATGAACTCTCCTGTTGGAGCTTTTCACTCAGCTCCTCTTCTCCCAGACCTCCCAACACACTGTCGTGCCCCTGGAAGCCCCAGCAGAGCCTGGACCTCTGAGCAGCGTATGGGAATGCTTCAGTTTGGGCAACAGCCACAAAAAAGCAGCACTATCACCCAGGACACTGATGCAGAGCCCTAGCAAGTACTGCATAACACACCCTCATGTCTGACCAAGAGGGTATTGTTCAAACATGACAAAGATCCAAAGATATCCAATTTTACTTCTACTCACTTTTGTTCCAGACTTCCTAGTCTGACTATTTTGTAGCAGTATTTACTGCTTTTAAAAGCTGTTTCCTGCCTTGCTTTTCTATTTAAGTAAATCCCTTTTCCCATCATGCTTTTCACAGATTTTTAATTTCACATATCATTTATCTGTACATCTCAGTTGGTACTGATCTTTACAAACATCACCTGCTTGCTTTTTCCTGTACTTTACCACACCGCTGCCCAGGCCCCAGCACTCTCAGAGGTGTTCTGCAGGAAAATGTGAAGCTGCAGGTAGGAAATGTGGGGAGTTCCTGGTCAGGTAGCACCGAGACCACTGGGTACTCACCGAGTTTGGGTAGTTCAGATAGCAGATCTGACAGGACATGTCCTGGGCTGATGACCTGGTGTTCATCTGGCGCGTTCGAGACTTTTTACTTGGATTAATTACGTGACACTCTGCAAAGAGCTTCTCCAAGTTGCCATCAAAGTACCTGCACAACACAGGAGAGAATGAAAATTTAACCACTTTCTAAATCATTTTCCCATTCTATTTCGCAGTTAAGTGTACAAAGATGCTTTTAATACTTCAAAACACACACACACACACACACACTACTGCCAACAAACTCTTCCCTAACACAACACAGAGGTGGATATTAGACAACTACATAATTTCAGAGATTCTCACTTGAATTACACACTCTTGAAATTCAGGTATCTTCAATTCTTCAGCTGAATTTCAAGTAATTCATGATTGTCCCCAGTGATTGCTTTGCATTAGAATTCCAGGACAGGAAAGTAGAGCAAGAACAGCTGAGTTCGCAGTCCAGGCACTGGAACACCTTCCTAAAGCACAGGTTTGCTGCCTCCAAGCTCAATTCTTTTCAACTGGAGCCTTCCATTTTTCCTAAGATTCTGATCAGTAGTCATTTGAGCAGCTTTGCTCTTCAGTCAGCCTGAGGTAATTTAACAACCTCCTAAAATATACAGTTCCAGGTTTACAATGCTTCCAAAGATTAGGTACCTATTGGAAAGGAGGATGCAAAATTGTTTGGGGGGAGAAAAAAGATCACTTCCTTTCTACTTCCTATTCCCTTAAGGAAAACAAAACTGGTTTGCTTTAAAGGCTTGTAAAAAGCTCCTCCTTGGAGAGGAGGACCAAACTGGAGAGAATCATTATCAGGAAGCTCAGCCTCTTCCCAGAATCCTTCACACACCTTTCTCCAGCCTGCAGCAGCTGCAAAGAACTAATTAAACCAGACAATTAACCAGCCCCATCAGCTGCTCACATCCCCCAGCCAAACCCACTAAGTCGTTCCCCTACTCCCTTACAGCTCTACCTACCAACAAGGCTTGATTTATAATTTAAAAAATATCAATTTTCCTGCTGTTTCCTATGTTTCTCAATGCAGTTCACGTATTTTAGATCTTGAATTTCAAGACACTGAACTTGGAAGGAAGTGGTGAATTCTGGCATCACAGCATCCACAAGGCTTTGCCACTGTTCTGCAATGCTAGCTAAGGATTTAACCAAGTTCTTTTGTTTGCTTAGAGAATTATATTTAGATATTTTAATGTTATATTTAAATATAAATATAAAAATTAGATACGTAGAAAATTTGAGCAAGTGAATTCAGTGCAGTGCCATTATAGGTGGTACTTGTTTATTACGAATCATGGATAAATATTAAGTCCACAGAAGTTTTCCAGCCTTCCAACTGCTCTTAGAGGCAGCAGGACCAGCACAGGACGTGCTCTGAAGAGAGCAGACACATAGCTGTGTTGGAAGTTTGCAAGGGAAATAGTTTCGTATACAAATGCTATGATGCAACTTGAACCCTGGTACTCATGGCCAGCTAAATGCTTATGGAAATACCAGAGGTTTTTGTAGTGGTGGGCTGGTTTTAAGGGTGAATATCAGTATCAGGAACTTGACTTTTTTCACCTGGAATTACCTATCCCCTTTAATACTATGGATAGTATTCCTGCTTCTCCATGCTGTTTTCTTTCCATGCATTTTCTGAGTAAATAATTTCCACCTTTGTTTTCATGTATGTCTCTCAGACTCAAACTTGTGCTGCCACTGGGCCGTAAGAACTTCAAAAAATGCAGAGGAAAACGTGGATCTCCCTGAAAACATGCCTTTCCAATGGATACTCCAAAGTCCAACAGCTCTCTCACGGCTCCACCACTCCTTAAGCAAACACGCCAAGGGCTCCGTCAAAAGACTCTTGCAGTTCCTTCAGTGGTGAGGAATCCACTATCCCTTTTTCCCACTTGTTCCAGCACCACCACAGCCAATCCATGCAGGCAGATCTCCCTTTGCCCTTCCCATGTTCTTTGGTCAAAGGAGTCCCAGGCAGCAGCACTTAAAGCCCTTCCCTCCCACAGCAGGTGAGCTACACGCCACATTCGCTGACCTCCCTGGCCAGAAAACCTTCTCCATCACCAAGTTCCATTTCCATTCATCCTCCTGGAACCTGAGGAGCCAAAACACATGCAGTCCCAGTCCAGATCTGACCCTGATCTCATACAATTTCACTAGAGTTCTCCTGCAAATCTCACCTAATGCATCGCAAAAGACGGCTACATTTCTCCAGAGCTCCTCCATGTCAGCATCCCTCCTCACTTCCTTCACAACTCCAAGAATTCTGATTTTTCCTCAAATACACTCTATTAAAGGGTTGGTTCTTGGTACCTCCATCCTTATTTTCATCCTAGGGAGGAGCATAGCACCTTAAACAGCCCTTTAAATCCTCTGCCCTCCTTTCCCTTCACAACGCAGATATTGAGTAATTCCAGCACTTCTGGCACATGAGAACTTCTTCTATTAATCCTTCAAAGTTCATTTGCTTCATCACAAAGTTGGGGGGTTTTCTGCTATTTTAAAATGAATAGACAAACCAGTGTTTGTCCATTATTTTCAAGTGTTTCGATTCACCAAGACCAAACCTGTAACAGTACCAAGTCTTTCTGGCAGAGGGATCAAGCTGTCAGCTCCTTTATCTCCTCAAAATTCCCTCCTGCTGTTTGTAACTGCCTAATCGCCATTTTCCAGACATAATCAAATCCTACCCATGGGAGTATCAAAGATAAAAAGCCTTTTCACTGAAAAAAATTGCTTCCAGTACACACTTTGGGATATTTACTTCCATGGAAGAGCATTTGTGAGTGTCAATGCAGCAATATACTCGCAGTAAAAGGTATCTCCACATCAAAACTCCTGCCATGCACCATTTTTCACCTGTTCAACCTCTGCTGAAGAGTGTAAAGCATTTATTTGTTCCAAGGCAAGCAGGCAGCCAGGTCCTGCAGAAGAGGCAATCTGGCCATTCCTGCCATCCCTGCTCCGCTCAGAGGGAACAGGGACATGTGGCCACCAAGATAAGCAGCTACAGGGGACTGCTGTACCTCTGGCTGCGCCTCCAGGGATTAAATCGGGCTTTGGGGGCATGCTGAGACACTTTTCTCTTTACAAAATGACCAAGGGAAAGCACATAAAGCAGAAGAGCTGAATTTTAACCTCTTCATCACGCAGCGGTTCCTTCCCAAACTCCCCTCAAGAGAGGACACCATCAGCCACAGTAAAATTGCAAGGTAATCAAAGTTCAAGCTAAAGCACTTTCTTCACTTGTTTCTGAGGTGATGTTGGTCATTCTGCACCTGCTGCTCTCCTGTCCCTATGAATCAAGCTTACAAGACACAGGAAAATAATATCTGCCATCTTTATTCTCCTAAACACAGGCAGCATAGCAGAGGCTGAACTAGTTTTTCCTCCACTCCCCGTTTCCATCCTACAAACAAATCCAGCCCAAGCTCCCAGTTTTGCTCTTGCACACAAACAATTAGTGTTTCACCAGTGGGAGAGGGCAGTTTTTCAACTGTGGCTGTTATTACTTTACTGTAAGAGGAATAAATACCTGCAGCACATCTGCCCTCTCAACACCACTGTGCCATTACTCCATGACAGAGCTGACACAGACAATAACAACCTGCTCATTAAAAACAGGCATAACAAGGCTAAAAAAATTGGGAAAGCAGAGAAATTCTCATGTCACAAGCTCAGACCTCCCCACTTATCAAAAAAAGAGAAGCCACTTGGTTAAAGTGCTCTCCTCCAGGCCAGGTCTGATAAGGCTGCTGGGAGGTCGTGCTGACTCACCACGAGCTAAGGGAAAACAGGCACTGATTAGGAACTGCAAACATACACCATAAAACAACAAGAACTTTCAAGCAAAATGTGTATTTTGTGGTTTTTTCCCCTTAATCCTCTCCTATCACCACGGCAATGACCAAACCCTCTTGAACACCAAGAGCCTGCTCTCAGCCTCCTTCCCAGCTTCCCGCTCCTGCTTTAACACAGCTGAGCACTCCAAAGAATTTCATGGAAGTTATTCTGTGCAGAAGTGACAGAAGGCAGCACCAGGCACTCGAGAGATGTTTTGGTGTTTCTCTAATACAACAGGACATCAATGAGGGCCAAATCCGGGACCAGTGTGCAACAGGTCTGCCTAAGCAAGTCATGTATTCTATTACTCACAGGGGTAATCCTGCTGAGTTAAGTATTTTAATGAATATGTTTACCTGTGGATTTGTAAATATAACGTGTACTTAAACTGCAAAAGCCTTAACAATAATACCTCACACTGACCTGGCTGGCACCTCCCTTGGGAATTAAAAAACAAAACCACAGCCCAAATGTTATTTTTAAACTGATGGCAGCCCCAAACAAGCTTCCAACGACAAGGGACAAAACCTACTGCACAAAGGGATGGCTTCTCAGTGCACCTGGGTAGAGGTATCTCACAGGGAGACAGAGGCAGCCAAGGAGTGAACTTTACCCTGACCAAGAGAACCAGCCCAAGAAACTCAAATATCAAGTGAACAGACATGTTGCAGAGCAGGAATTAAATCAGAATGCTTAACAGCTGTAGTCAGAGTTAAATAGTGGCTATATTTGTAACACAAAGCTTTCAGACCTCCCACATTAACTAAAAGAGGTCAATCTCAGGAAAATAAGGACTAGAAAGCTGTAAAAAAATACAATCACTTCAGAAAAAAATCTAGGTTAAACAAAACATCAGAGATACCTGAGCACCATCACTAACCAAAAATACTACACAAAGGGGGCTAAAGATGTCCTAAATCCATTAGCCAAGGATAGCAGAAATATTTGTACTCCAAAATAATTACTAACAGTGTGAAAACCTTTGATCCTCTTTCCCTGGGTGACAGAGAACCAAACTACAGGGGCTCACCCCAGGCTCAGTGAAGGGATATTTATCAATTCACAGGAGCACCAACAACTGCTCCTGGTTTACCATCTTCCTATACCATCTGGTCCCATCTTCCTATACCGTGATCGTGCAGCAAAGGAAATGGTAATTAAGAGAAAGTCAAACTAATGATCCTGCCAGGCCCTCCACACCCACCCATTGGTCACTTCACACCTTTAAGACCAGCAGAGACCATAACAACCAGCAAGTCCCTGTACTGCCTTTACTGCTCCTTTTGGTCAAGATTAATTCTCCTCCCAGTTTCTAAAGTAAATTAAATTTTCCAGCTCCCTCAACTCTCTTCAACACCAACAGCAGCACTGAAATGAACCAAATGCAGCTGGATTTGGTCCTCACTGTACAACAAAAAACTGAAAAGTACCTTTACCAAGCAACATTTCAAGAGCTGGGAATCAAAGATGGGAAATAACCATAAAACACTACTCTGAGGGGAAGGGAGAGGCAAAATCCAAGCCATTATTTACACACACTGAAGAAAACCTGGAGCTGCGGAGATGAAGACAAGGCAGGACCATTATCAGTCAGGAACAATTTAGCCTTGGCCAGACCAGCGAATAAACATGTCAGGAATACACATGCCAGCATGACAGGCAAGAGCAGCTAAACCCAAATCCAAAACAGTTGCTAGATAACAAGAACCTGTTCCTGCTTGCTTTTTCCCAAGCCTGTCCAAATGCTGTGCCTGTACGTGTTCAAAATGGAATCCCTCCTTCCAATGGGCAACTTAACTTCCACAACTTCTAACAGGCATCAATAATATTAAAACAAAGGGTCACAAGTCACCCTGAGCTGGGAAAGGGGGAACACTTAGAGCTTACACAAAAGATTCTCCTGCCACACGCTGTGCACTTATCCACCTTCAATTAATCCAGGAACAAACTTTTTTCCAGTTCTCAGGCACAAGGTGGTTGCATGCTGAGGTGGCTGCTTACCTCTCCATCAGCTTCTCCTTATCCCAGTTGAAATGGCTAAGCAGTATTCGAGTGATAGTCGCTGGATTCTGGAGAAAGAAGAGAAAAACAATCAATAATTAAGCGACCAAGCTGGAGTGAGAACACCAAGCAGAACTTTGAATAGGCAAAGGGAAATCAGGGTGTCTGATAACATCATCTGTTCAGACAATACATGTTTACTGGCACGGACTGGGAAACAGCTAGACTTGACAGATAGACAAATTTAAAAGGAAAAAAAGAAATCCATAAATAAAATGAGGATTTGGTTGAATTTAAGGACCAGATTAATTACAGCTACCACAGTGCCAACATCTCCACATCCAGCACGCCCACACAATGCAACTGCAGGATGTCTGTAAAATGCTGGAAGGGCTGATTTCCACCCATCATACCCATTTTTGCCATGAGCTCCACACCACCTGCAGAGCAAGAATATTCCAGCCCTGACCATCAAAACATTTGGGCTGAAAACTCTCCCAGAACACAACTGGCTGCCAGTGTAAGATGAAAAAGTCCTTGGGAGACCCCAGATGCTCCTGAAGCACTGTGACATCCAGAAAACACTCATGGATCCGTACAGCTAAGGAAAGAAATACAGCCTAGAAAGTCAGAAAGAAGATGCAACGTAAGAGCTGATTTTCACTTGTGTACAAGTTTTTCTTCCAATTAAATCTGTATCATCAGCCAAGAGTTTGATTATATGAGAAACACACTGGACCATATGGCTTCTGTTACACCCCAGAACCACGTTTTAGCTCCCCAAATCCACTCTCCGGGCTCGGTTTTAGGACCATTTACATGCAAAGGAGACAGGAGCAGCGCCCTGAGAGCGGCTGTGTGTACTTTGCCATTTGACACCAAAATGGAAGTTTGCCTCAGGGCCAATGTTCAATGGACTGCTCTGAAGCTGTTGAAAAGTAGGACATAAACCAGCAATGTGATTTCCTGAGCCCTGCAGCTACAGCCACAACTTGATGCTGCCAAAAGCCATTGCTGTCACCCACAGCAGTGATCCCACCCCATCCCTGCACGCCCTGCCCTCACCAGTCCATACCACTACAGCCATTTTATGCTGCAAACACTGCCTCAGAAACTGATCTTCTCTTTTCCTTTAGGTTGTTTTTTTTCACGGAATCAGTTCTCCAATCTATTTGATTGCCTGACCACACAAACAGCTGCATTAGCACAAGGGGAAAGCAGGACAGCCTCTTTCACCACCAACACCAACAAAACCTTCACTGAAATAAAGCCCTCGGGTGACAGTGTAATAAGCACAAAGAACCAGTCTTGTGGTTTATACTACAAAAAGTGACACTCCGCTCCTTCTACAGCGTCTTCTGACTCTTAGTAATGCCTGCACAGATTGTTTAAGGCCAAACTAAAAATTTTTTTCCAGCATAAAAAGCCCATGAGCCAAAGCAGCTTCAGAAAGGTTAGACCAGATCCCTGATCCAGTCCCTGTGGAGCCCCATAAACAGCTGGGACAGCAGATCTACACAGTGTGGGGCAGAAGATACCAGAAATGGGTATTGCCCAACACTGCAAGGTGACAGCGTGGTTCCGGTCCATACCTGAACCAGTCTCCAGGTGAAGGGATCCAAGCTCCCCCCTGCAGCAACACGAGGTGCCCGGCTGACAACCACACGCCACCAGCTCTCCGACAGCATCCCCCCCTCACCCAGCCCTGCAGAGGGGCACAAGCAGCTCAACTCTTTCAAGTCAGTCCTGCCAACAAGAAGCTCTATGGCAATTTAAGGGTCTCCTTCACCAAAAGGCTCCTCCAGCAGCCTCTTTTGGGGTTTCATTTCTGATCTTTCCAGGTTATTTTGTATTTGGGTCTCCAGAACATCCTTTTCTGTAACTCTATCTGTATTATGTAGCAGTACCTAAAGGAGTTCTTAAAAGCTCACTTAGACACAATTCCTAGAGTAATTTAATCAAAGATGAAAATATACCTTAGTAAATAAACCAATCTTATCACTAGATGATCTTGGTTATGATACCAGGCCCTGTAACTCTCCAGTTATGAGTTTCATATAGCAAAGCACAGAGCTCTTCAACGCAAGGAGTCTTCACTCAGCCCAGAGATCTGCCAGATGTGCAGAAAAACACAATTTTCTTCATTTCTCAAGCAAAGGCATTGAGAGAGCTTTAATTAAAATCAGCCTGAAGTCTTGTCCTACCTTCTGCCACAGCAGCCCACTTGGCCACTTATTAAGGCTTCTGGGAATACCTATTAATCGTTTAATAGGCTAAGAGGCAGCAGAGGTAGTGGTCTCTGGCTGACTTTTTAAAAAGACAGAAAACTTCCCCTGCACTGAAGGAAAAGTTATGGTACATGGATAAGAAACTCGAACAGTCTGCAGTGATTATTAAGTAGAACAAGGCTGATCCAGCAAATACCACTCCCCAAAGGACATGTGGTTGGAAAGGACAAGAGGGCTTCATCTGTGGCTTCTCCATTTTCCCAACACACAGGCACCGCAGTTTTCTTAAAGTTTCCCTAGGTCAGAGCCCCCAGGTATCCCAGCACTGCAAGGTCAGGGAACAAAACTGGACATTATTTAGGATTATACTGTTGACTTGGTGTACTATCACCTTCTCCTGGCTTGCCGGGTTCCAGCTTCCTCCAGCACTGTTGGGTGAACATGTAAAAAAGAAGGGAAACGCCGGCAGCACGACAAGCTTCAACCAGAAATAGCTGGGCTGCCTGCTTTCACTGCCTGCCACATCCCAGATGTAGCATTCAAACCTCCCCTGGCTGTTTCCTGGATACAGAAGGCAAAGATTAACACAGCCCTGCCCTTGCTCATCCCTGAACAGGGATACAATCTGAGCTGGCAGTGCACAGGGAGCGCAGAAGACTGGGAGGGAGGCAGCTAAGGGGCAAACCAGAGTTAAATACAAATGCAGAAAGTTCCAGCATGAAGGATTGATTGTTCCAGTCTAAGACCAGGCACACCATCATGGAACAGCTGCTCCATGGGAATAGCTCACATGAACACACCTCCCTCACAATTACTCCAGAGCAGTGCTGGAGGAGTCAACCACAGCATCCAGCCCCGTGAGAGCTGTGTCCTGTACCTTGGGCACAAAGGGTTACACCACCACCAGCATAACGTGGTATTCAACACCACTTCCACTCCAGCCTTTACCAACCCTCAGCCATCGCTTTGGACACTCATGCTGCAAAAATAATGGAATACCCAAATACTGGGTTGCGCAGCACTGGGAAGTCACAGGCTCTGCTCTGCCTCCTCGTTTGGCACACAGGATTATTTCCTACGACTGACACCACGCAGATTAGTTACGAACAGGCTCCGCTGCCGCTCAGACAGGATTACTCCTGAGGCTGCGAGCGCGCTCCTACTAAGGCTGCTTTCTGTTTACAAAGATGCATTTTCCTACAGAAAGCAGCCAGGGACGGACGGTGAGCAAGGGAACAGCCAACCCATTCTCCTCCAAATGTGGTCTGATGAAAGCTGAAACAGCACATCTCACTTACAGCAGCCTCCTATTAAATTTTACATGTCAGAGCTGAGGTGGATTGCCTGGAGCCGAGGGCAGCGAGCCTGTTGATATCCAGATAGGAACAAACCCGAGGAAAGCAGCCATTTTGTTGAAATTCTCCAGGCACTTCAAAAGATTCCCTGACAAAACATTCCAAATAAAGCTCTGCCCAGAAAGAAACACCCTCAGTCCTTCAGCAGGGATTTTTTTTTTCTTTTGGGCTAAGAAAGCAACCAAGTCCCACACACACTTCAAACAAATTCCACTCCACCACAGCTTTTCACTGGAGGTATTTACATTTACTGTCCTTATCAATGTTGCCATGCTCCAACACACCAGTGCAAGCAGGAGATACAGCAATAGGAAACCCTACAAAGGTCTGGACTTCACCAAAGAAGTATTATTAATTCAAATAAAACTCCTTAATTTAATAGAATTTAATTCAACTGGAAGCTTCATCAGTGATAAGAGTTAGAATGCTTTTTGCTGTCAAAATAAGAAAGTATGAATTGGAAGGAAGGATCTGGATGCAGTTAAATGCATAAATGAATTATAAATTAAATATTATTAGAACATTAGCTTGAATCAGAATTTCCAAGCAGCACAATTTGCTGAATGACTGTTGGGAGCATTTGATCCATTCATGTTTCCATCCATCAAGACGAGTTGCATGGTTAATTCCTGATGTTATTACTAAGAAAAGCACATTTTACAGTTCAGCTTCTCCTCACATGCTGGGAGTCAGCTTCTGGTTCAGTTTCAGCATTTACTGCAAATAAGTATCATTTAAGAACAACTTAAGCTCAGTTCTCCAGCAAAATCCTTTCCCACCTCTCCTGGAGACACGATATTGATAAATTCTTTGTTTTGATTCTTTCTATGTCATGGCTGGTTTTGTTTTCTACCCGTGGCAGTTTCTGCATTGCAAAAATTTTCATCCCAACTGCAGTATCTCCATCCCAATAACAGAGGCTTTTACAGCAATAAGGGTTTGATGCAGCTTCCAGTTGGGTTTTCTACACAATTGCTTTGCACTTGTGAATCCCAGCAGATGCTCCAGAAACCCTGGCTTTGCCCAAGCCTCAGAACTCTGTACAGGGTTCAAACCTCAGCAATGTCCACTGCTGTATTCCGTGGGGACACAAGACTGGGTTTACATTCCCCAGCAGAAGGAAACCGATGGTTTCACATCAGCTGATGAAACTGAGGGTTCGGCTTGGCGGAGGAGCAAAGAGCCATCACAAGTGAACGCTGGTCTGAAGCCAAGCAGCACAAACATCTGCTCCAGTGAAGTGGCACCTGGGGACAGCCGTCACACCACCACTGTAAATATTTAACCAGCCAAGCCCCCAGGGTTTGCAACAGTAGAGCACCAAGTGGAAATGCCCGCTGCCCAGCATCTCCAAGGCTTGTCACGTGCACACCGTGCCATGGGAGAAGCGCTGATAAATAACCCACAGGTCACGTTTTACAGCAGCAGGGAGAGGAGGAGCGACCCCACCACGAGAGACTGTGACCAACACCACACACCAGGCACCAAAGAGCTGCTTCATCACGTAATAACCAAGGGGCATCAGCCCAAAATTCTGCAGTAACCTGGTATCTGCCCCACTTGAACTCTCTGCTCCTCATCTGCACCTCTCCCAGCCCCACACATATAATCTCGGCTATAAAGATGCAGCTAGAAAGTGTCTTAAATCAGCTTTTAACCTGCTAAAACACATCACAGTACAACTGTCAGCAAAAGGTTTGCACTGTTCTGCAGGTGCACTGAGTGACCTTCGTTTGTGGAGATCCATTCACATCCATCCTTCCAGGAGACAATTACAGGAAATCTTACAAGCACAAAACCTTATTTCTAGCAGTGTAATAAAACTCCCAGGAAGCCAACACAGAAGATGAGATGCAAGTGTTGAGTACTTCCAGGATATGATCTCAAACTTGCTAGTTTTTAACCACCACTGAGCACTCCAAGAAGCTGCTGGAAAACTTCCGTGTAATCTAATATTCCCTGGCTCGATTACAGCCAGAACATGAGAGGGCTGCTGCGAGAAGAGGACAGCAGCTAAACTGATCGATCTGCCAACCCATCCATGCTCTCTCCCTCTGCCATCCCCTGGGGTCTGGGACACAATCACACCATGGGATGTTTCTGCCACGGCCATCTCAGGGTTCACAGGGGCAGCACAACATACTGGTGGATCTCAGGTACTTCTCATCTTCCCGTTAAGAGAATAACATCAGGACTGCTCATTCTCTGTACCACACTGAGGGGATGCTCTTTGCATCTGACAGACTACTGAAGTCATATTAGAGTTAGAACTTGAGTTAGAACTCTAAATCACCTGAAAATGTACCAGTTTCCTGCCATTTCAGAACAACTCCACAAGAAGCCCTGTGACTGCTGTCATCTGCTGCCCTCCATCTGGCATTTGCCACCTCACTGTAACTCCCCATTAAAACATACAGAGCCTTTGACTTCGACACCAATCATCTCCTTAGCTCCCTACATCTTTCTTCCTCTCATTAACTTCCCTTCACACATCATCTCCTAATTCTGAAAATTAAGTTTTACAGAGTTACTGAATTAGTACCATTACGTGATGGCACCAAATGGCAGCTTGATCTGATGATCTCAGTTTGTAGTAACTTACCTGCATTTTACTGACTGTTTCCACCTCTGATGAACATACATTCTTCTAGCAGGGGAAGATAATAAAAAGCAACTTTGGCAAAAACTATTACTTCAGTTAATTGGTTCAAGACACAGAAATGAAGCAGTCAGCTGCTTTACATTTTCTCAGAGCCTTTTGGAAAGCTTTCAGGTTAATGATTAGGAGCTGCAATGAAGAGCCATTGTCTAACAGAGCTTTTAGAATCACAAGAAAAAACACTAAAGCAACAATTCCAGGATGAATTAGCAGATTTGGAAATGCAAAAACTGAATTCACACTGTAATACTTCTAAATAAAAGAAGATGGCATGGATTCACCCTGCTCCTCTCAGAAGATGGCAGAAGCTCCACCACCAACCCAAAACAAATTAAAAACAACCAGGGAAGGCCTCTTCAGCATTTCAGCTATGCTCACTTCCACAGCAGGAGAGCTAGGGTTTGATGACAGAGACGTTAACACAGAGACGTTAACCCTTATTTTATACATTTAATCTGAAGAACACTTTGGTTTCTTCTCCCTTTTGCTACAGTTCTGGAGTATAAAGTCCATCCTTTAAAGAGGAAGGACCCACAGGTGCCGAGCTGATGTTTTACTGCCCACAACAGCAGTACCACCCAAAGGATTCCTCTCTTCCTGGTGTCTCCCAGCACAAGAAATCCCAACATATGAACGAAAGCTCAGCAAAGCTGGGTAGGCAACATGAGGCCAGCTCTGGTTTCTGGAGTCTCCGCTGCGTGACTGCAGCTGCCGTGCTGCGCACCGGAGCGGGAGCACATGGGTGCCGGAGTACGCTGCACAACGGCTTTATTCAACCCAGTGCCTCCCACTCAAGGATTTGCAAAGACTTGCCTTAAAAGAGTAGGAGAAGGTGATGGCATCATTTCCATATAATTCTTCCAGTTTACTATTTCAGCAGCTCCGTAATATCTCCCCTCCCACTGCGGAGGAAGCAAACAGCCCCCAGCGCTGCAGCCAGGATGGGCACGAGGTGAGAGCAAAAACCCCACAAGTTTTGGCTACCATGGATGTAAAGGGCCTGTGGGTTCATCCAGGTAAACTCCAAGTCCTTGGTAATCACCAATTTCCCCCTCAAGTCAAACCTTCAGTCAACATCCAGTGCCACAGAGTTGCTCTGACAGGATGAGAGTCCACGAAATAGAAATGGATATTTAGGAAGTCAATAACAGACCTCTGGGTCCCCATCACAAATGAGGCATGGTCACCTTCCCTGCTTGTCAACAGAACACCACTCCCACAACCAGTGTCCACAACATGTATCTCAGGCCCCTTCCCTCTTGACACCACCGCTCTTCCAGACCTCCAGGCTCCATTTTTCCTCTTCTATCCAACATGACCCCAATCCTACTGAAGTTCTCACCCTACCACACTTCAGTTTGGACCCACCACATAGTTACTGCACTGATCTCATACACTGATCACAAATCTATCCAGCACCATCAGACAGAAAAAGTTGGGCTTTCTCCAGATCACAAACATTCGTAAGGTAGAAAGAACATCATTAGATACTTTCAGTTCTACACAGTCTCTGGAAGACTACACACAGGGGCAGTTTCAATTCTCATCTCAGACCAATATAACAACGCCTGGCTTGAATAAAATACACTGTGTTGCTTCAAGAGGAGAGCAAAAGCATGTCTTGCCACAGAAAGAAACGATACTGAATGAAGGAAGTGACTGGCAATAAGTACCAAAACACCATGGGCTTGGCCCAAGAGCACAGGTCAGAAATCTCTCCCCCTGCACAAGATTCCAGAGAGGCCAAGAAAGACTCTAAACACCCAGAAGAGCTTAGCTGTGCACCAGCTCTATTTTTGCTTATGAGATGAAGTGACAGCTACTTGGATTATGATTTTAATCTGAAATAGGGCAGTAACTGGGCAAGACCAGACCAGCTCAGAAAATATTTATTCAGCAGTAACACAAGCTCACACAAGCACTGGCTCCTGGACTTCCCACCGGCCAGTGATGGGAACACGAGTGACCAAACACAGGAACTGACTGGATGAAGGGGGCCGCTGGTTTATTTTAACACAGACAGGATCAGTGTGTCACCAGACAGCTGAGCTGGCACGACCTGGACAACACGGACTTGCTTCCAAGAAATCTGTTTGTCTCAGTCTGCCAAGAGCCATGTGTCAGGCATGTTAGAGCTGGGTCTTCCCATATCAACAGACCCCCAAATCTTCTTGTCCCAAAGACTGTAAAACCTATTGGGACGTACTCTGATGCCAAATAGAGTCAAAGGTCCCACTTTTTTTCTCCATTATCCCACCAGCTATGAAAAGAAGGCCCTCACCCTCTTCACCCCAGTGTCTGGGGGCTGTATTCACCTGGGCTACGAAATATCAGATTTTGATAGTAAACTGTGGGAACACTGCCAATAACTACTACCAAGTGTCCTCAACATAACCACGTGAGCCTGACAGAAATACACTTTTTTTTTAAGGTCTTTCATTAGTCAACGTTGGAAAGACTGGAAGTGGCATATGTAAGGTCAGCCACCCATCAAGCTGATAAAAGGAAACAACTCAAAGCACCACATTTGGGTTTCATGGGAATGCTGTCTTCAGTGACTCAACTCCTGAATGAACTGTGTATTTCTGGGAAAGCACAGGCCTGCCGATGTGAGCTCCAGAAACCGTCCTGTTTGCAGGCAGAAATGGCTGTTAAAGGAATAAAGCTGAAAGACGAACTGTACATCTGCTTTCTTCCTTTAAATCATTTTGTACAAGTCTTCTGGAGTTTGAAAAAAGCTCTCCCTGCTCTTTCCCCGCACTCCAGGATGCATTGGTACATTGACTCGGCTCTTTCACTGCATTGTGCTCCGCCAGGGGCTGGCCCAGAGAGGCACCCAAAGGGCTGTACCCACATCCTGGGATTTATAAATCTGTAGGAGACTGGCCCTGTTCCCCCACACCAGGGAGGAAAACTGCTGGCTCCAGCTTTCAGCAGCTCATGCAGCATAAGGAACAGGCACCTCAGCTCTGGCCAGTGAATGATTTCCCAGTTAACACTACCCAGCACTTCACGGATTTTGCATACCTTTAGGACAGCAGAACTTTGCTTTTGCTGCTTTAAGCACAATTAAAGGCACCCCCCAGTCCAGGGCAGTGTTAGGAGGCTGCCATGAGCAGATCAGTGGAAGAAATATCAGAAGCAACTTGAAGAAATAATGATACCACGGCATACTTGAAATATTTAGAAGAAATCAGACAAACTCTGGGAGGATGACGGTATTTTTCTAATACTCAGCATCACAGTTATACTAGAAAGGTAAATTCCCAATAACTTGTGCATTTTTTTCCACAGCAGGTCTGTCTGTAGGCTCAAACGTGTGCCATGAAAATAACTAATTGATTTTCTGGGTTAACTTTTATAAGTTCTCAGCAAAGAGCTCTCAAATTGTCCTTCCAGATGATGATTTAAGGGTGTCCCCTCTTTAGATACTGTGCAAGCAGAGAATCAGCACCCAGGTATGTTCAGCATGAAGGTGTCTCTCAAATACTGCTGCTTAAGTTTCAGGTTTTAGGTGATCTGCCTCCCAGCTGCTTTTGTTGCTGGGCACTGCTGGAGAACTATCACAGGGTGCTTGGGCACAAAGACACAAGTTGTTTAACACAGAAGATATAATCCAGGCAAATTCTGTTATCACCTCAAAACAACCACTGTTGATTCCTAAAAATCACAGGACTAACCTAATCTGACTGTGAACAGAGCTTTACCTCAGAAATTAGAGTGCTCAGACTCACAGGTACTCAGGGGGAATAATTCACTACACAAAAATCTCACAGTAACATGCCTGTGCAGCCTGTCCTGAATCCTGACTTCGCATTCAGAACATTATAATTAACATTTTCCAACAAATATATAGACGGGAAGAAGAAAATGGTAAGGGATGATAACTGCTGCACAACGAGGTGGCACTCACAAACCCTGCAAGTTAAAGATCTACCATGGTAAGTAAACAAAAGCCATCCCAATGAATAACTGCTCTCATGGCAATGGCCAGGTTACTTCAAAAATATTTGGATACATAGTCACTAGTGGCATGCAAGTGTTAACCCCTTCAGCGACAGCGTGACTGGTGAGAAACATGAGCTTGGCACAGGAATTTTTAGCCAGGGGCTATTTACATGAGCATTTTTGGAGAAAAAAAATCCTTAACATTCTTCTATCTTCTCTTTCTCCTCCAGGCCCCACTGTGGCGAGCATTTGGTACTTTTCTTCAGTCCTCTGTCCCTCATTGCTTCTGATTTTGTCCCTTCTTCAAAGAAACACTTTCATAATCCATTCCCTCTTCACTTGGGCAAAGAGGAGTTTTTGCATCTCAGTGAAACATCACCACACTCCACAGTATTTCAGGAAAGAAAAAAACACATTCTTTAGGGTGATTTCATCTCCCCATCACAGGCCAAATATGTTTTAAACACCCAGTGTCACCCTGTCAAACAGGCAGGAAATTCATTCTGGTGATGACTATGCCTTAGTCTACAACTCTCAATCAAGAAAAAAAATAATAATTTAGCCATCTTAAGAAACTCTTTAGGCCCAGGAAACCACTGCCAATGCAGCAGTGGCTTGGGGATGTAATCTTTGGCAGCACCTTGACGCTGGCAGCAGCCCCAGCGCCGATGTGGTTGTGGCTTGTACCACTTCCCTGCAAAAAGCAGCTTTACCTGCAAAAGCACTTTGTTCTGCTGGCACAACCTGCATCTGCACTTGGAAAACCTGCCAGCATCCTTTTCCCAACAAGCCTCTTCTAGCTCGGATCATTTTTTAATGATGACTTCGCAGTTTATTTACCACACTCTGCTCATTTATTCTTACTTAGCTTTACAGCCAACAAAACACAGCCCTGGCAACACGTTATTTTATAAGCCAGGACTTCCGCTACAAGAAGTAATTTTCCCGGTTTACACCCCAAAACCTTTTCCTCCGAGGGCTCTGCAGAAGCCACCTTTGAAGAAAGGATATTCTGGAGGCATGAGGAGTTTAGCAATCGCTTGTTCGCTCTTGTTCCCAACAAGATATACCTCAAAGTCTAACTGCAGTCTCTAATTGCTGCAGGTATTTTTAACCAGCTACCTGAGCTCCCTCGATTTAAGAGAAAATAGGCTGGTGGGATCTGATACAGAAATAGCAGAACATCAGTCATACAGCAGTGGGGGAGAACGGGAAACCTCCAGTATTTTCACCATTTTCTTATTTAAGGGCTTTGAAGACTTGCATCTACACAGACTTGCACTCATTTAATCAGAAGTGTTTCTACATCTGTTGAGTCAAGCCAGCAAGTAAGTGCAGATTTCCTCTCTCTATTCCCTTTTGGTAGGGAATGGGAAACAAACCTGGATGTGCAATTTTGTATTTGATGGACTGTGCACTAGCTGACAAGGATATCCCTTGCTCCTCTCCCATTAAAATATCCCTGTCATCAAGACACTGGGCTTCTGCAAGAGGAAAAGCCCACCTAATCAGCCCTGCCTTGTAACTGCTGTGCAGGGCAGCAAGAGGAATAATTACACTAATGACTGGTGAATAATTGAGTGCACTGAACAGGCTGGCACCCAGCCTCCTCCAAATCCCAGTGCTGCCTGCAGAGACATCCTGGCAAGGGACAGCAGGGAATTACACCATGGCACACGAGAGTGACACAGATCTCAAACATCCTCCCTCCAGAGAGTTTCGCTATCCATCATCCCCAAAGAGAACTCCAAGTCCTTGCACTCTTCCCCTCCTAGAAGTTATCATCCCAGCCAGAAATGGTTTTGTGCACGTTTTCAAGCATCAATTCCAGCTCTATTAACAATACAAATAAGGATATTTCAAGCATGTCATATTGCCACATAAAATAAAGAGACTGGTTATTACAGAACAAGCTAATGCATATCCAAAATGTGCATAAATCAAAGAGTATCACCTCAATTTGCTCAGATGGCCTTTCAGTCACTGCAGAAGTATTACAAACTATCAAAACAAAGACATCTGACACATTATTTCATCAGATCTACACAGTGTACAGAAATTGTTAATTTTTTACTGAATTTTTATTTTGCATGATAGTTATTTTTCTCTATGCATAATAGGTGAGATTTTACTTCAAGGACCTTCCACTTTACACTGTTGCTCCAAGAAGAAAAATTATTAAGAGTTGGAATGTTGCTTCTCCTCCCTTTTTATTAAAAAGCTGCTGTTCAGCCTAGTTTTTAATACACTTTGGTCAGTAAAGCTCTGTCGCTTCCAAGCTCCTGCTCTGGAATCCAACTTCAAGACACAGCTCTCCCACACTCTTCTTTCCACACCATTCCTTTCACTCCCTATTTCTTAGATCCCAGATGATTAGGATGAAGATTACTAGGAGTTAACTTAGTCTTAAGTTTTTCTTCCCACACAGGAAAGCTCATTGCAAGGGAGACTGTTTACTCATGTGAGTCCTCCTGGTTTCCTCTAATCCCTCTCCACATTTCTACCTGCCAGACAAAGGAATGCTGATTGCATTCGTGTTTTGTTGCACAAGAACATACCAAGCCCACAGTTACCAGCTGCAGAGGGGACCAAAATTTTGAAAAACTCTCCAGAGCTCTTTCCAAAGTTAAATATGCACCTCTAACTAGATGTGCACACAAAACAGGCCACAGAAATGTTGAGGTGTGGATGCACATCCATTTGTTTTGCTTTGACAGAGTTAACAATTCAAACACCATCACTTCTGGCAGCTGGAGCAAAGCAGCTGCTCGTAGGGTCAAAGGGCTGAGCAAGAGGAGCAGAGAGGAGACACTTTGAACTGGAGAGTTCCCTGATCCCCTGCATTCTATGGCCCTGCCAGGCAGTCACGGAATGGGAACTGCCCAAGAGCAATATCCACACAACCATGGCTCTGTTGTGGGTGCACGTCCGTACATCCCAAAAAGCACCACTGGGGATGAGTGTCAGACACTCAAACACCAGAATGGCTCGAGTGTGTTGGTGTTTCAAGCCAACCAAGCCCATCCCAAGTGCCCCAACCAAGAAAACCAAAGGCAAACCCCAAGGAATTGACCCAGAGCGAAGCACTGCACTGTCACTACAGTACCATGTCCACACACACATCAAAGCAGCACAGGACAGTAAAAACAGCCATGTGCTGCTGGGATTTTTACACAAGAGTGTTGTTCAAATATCAGCTCTTTCATCTGTGGCTCTGGAAGAGTTTTGCTGAAGAAAACAGCAAAAAAACATCTTTTGCAGGGCAGCACCCGATACGCTCCTTCAGAGGCTGACCCAGTCACTAACACCAGCCAGGAAGTGGGAACCTTCAGAACCACTTCAAATTTTAGTTTCTTTACCTTGGAAGAAAGTCTCTTTAGGCTTTCTCCTTAATAGGAATAGCAAATATTAGTTTAAAAAGAAAATCTTTGAACTAACACCTGAAGAAGTCAGTTATCTTGCCATTTGACTACTTTCAGGTGCAATTATACAGACTCTTCCGGTTCTACTAAGTTTTTATTGTGTGTTCTCCGCTTTGAGAGGACTTTAACTGTGCCCATATAGAATCCTTTTGAGCAGGAACTCCTACTCCTTCCTGACTATCTGCTGGGAAACAGTTGAGAGTCTGTATCCCTCATCTGGTGAAATGACTGCAGCAATCACAGACTTTTTCTGAAGGGCTGCAAAGGCAATAAGCAAATATCCAAGCTTTTAATTTCAAACATTGGGATTATCTCCCTCCAGCTCCCAAATTCCTCAAATCACAAAGCAATGAAAGCTTCATCTGTTATGAATTAAAATGCACATGAAAAGGCCTATTTGTGGTGTCATAGCACATGGAGAGTCCCTCCCCTCAGACCAGGAAGCCTTTCACATCTTCATGTTTCAGACACAAATACTCTCCCACAAGATCTAATTTTGAAGCAGATGGCCAAGACATGATCCTTGCACTGCCTGTCCCTGGAAACAAGACGTGCTGCATGGCACTCTAGGATCAAAGTTTTTAACCAAGGAAGAGACAAAACCAGGAATGTTTTAGAAAGACTGGGAAGAAGGGTCTTAATGTGCCAGCATCAGTTAGTGGGCACCAGTGGAAACCACCAGGAGAAGACCAAGAAGCCCAGTTTTAAGTAGGTTGTACACTCAATTACTACCAGATTAGAGACAAGAGCCACCTGCTCACAGCGGGCTCAGTTACCGCCCTGTCCCCAGCAGCTGTATTTGGCTCCTCTCCCAAATACACCCGCAGAGAACCACAACCTTTTGCTGTCACACAGACGTGCCAGAGCCTGGCAACAAGGACAGGCACCATAACATGGCCATGGAGAAGCTGGGCTCTCCAGCTGTCTGGGCTCCATGCTTCTCCAGAGGGAGGACACCAAGAGGGGACCTGTGTCCCTCCAAAGGCAATTCTTTGTTTCTCCCTTTTTACTAGGCAGCGGCAATGCCTACCAGCTTTGTGCTGCAGCAGCTCCCTAAAGTTGCCCAAAACTCAAGGCAAGACAGCTGGCAATGCCAAAATGCACCACAACCGCCCAAGACACTTTCACAAGAGCTTACTCATTTCTTCCAAGCGACTTTGATGTTGTCAAAAGCTATCTACGTCAGGTTTTGGATCTGAAACAATTCCCAACATCTGGAAAAAGTTCTCAGTCTCTAAAAACAAGGAAAAGACTCAATGCCGACGGTTCTGTTCCAATGCTGGATATGTACAGTGGTTCAAACCCTCATCACAGTGAGCTGCTCTGAGTACCAGAAATAAGGACCTGGCATTGCTACACCACGTAAACAAGGGATTGCTCCTGCAAGAGCCTCTGCACTTACACGGGCACTCCAAATTCAGGAAAGGTACAGTGAAGTATAAACTCAGTTACACCTGAAACAACTACTGAGGGAAGCCTTGGATGGCAGTTTTCAAAGCATTTATTTAAACAGTGTTTCCATTACAGCTCAAGATCAAAAGCCAAGAGCAAAGCAAGGAATTCTACACAGGCCAAGCTCAGGGTTTCCAACACTCCCAACACCGAACATCCAGGATGGTGACTTAAATATTATCAGCATTTCCATTATCAAATTACTAATGATTTTTCTCCAGCTGACTGCCTCATGCCCTCAGAGCCTCCTGCACCAACATCCCACACAAAGCCAGCAGCCCTCTCCCAAACCTCAGGCATCTGTATTCCAGGCTGTGCTCAAATGCACCATTTGGCATTACTGAGCAACTACGAGCCCTCCCAAGGTGTCTTACAACAAACGAGGCTGCAATTTCCTCGCAGTTGCTGCAGCTACTAAATGACTTGATGAAATTCAGCAGCATTATGTATCTATATGCACCCAAAAGCCTCCAAACATCCTTTGTGCCTGTCAGGGATCCAGCGTAGCCAGCCACGAAGAGAAAACATCACTTACAATCCTCAGATCCCAGTAATTCCGGAAGTACCAGAAATCTGGAGGACCCTGAACAAGTGAGTTCAGGACTGAACTATGTGGAGAGGACTTCCAGCCTTCACAGCTACTGACAAATTCCAGACTCTTTTCCCAGTTAACCAGCTCCCCTAAGCAGAGGAATGAGTTGCAACCTTCTTCAGGAAAATAGGCTCCCACAAAGAAATTCTGGATGAAAACCTTGACTCGCTTCTAAAACAAGCACAGTGTGGAGATCAACCATCACTTCCTTCAACTATCACACCCGACACTAACACCAGAACCATATTCTTGTTTGTCTCATTCATGGAGTAAAGGGGAAGAGAAATTAGTTTCAAAATAGAAAACTGAAAACTATTCAACAGGTGCCAAAGACACAGGACTGCCTTACATTTCCAAAGGGCATTGGAGTTTTGGGGTTTATTTGCTATTAGGAACTTGAACTCATGCAAGGTTAAAACTAAGGGGTCAGAGCTTGGGACAAGTATAAAAGGGGAACCTGTGTTTTCATTTCTAATGATGCTTCAACGCCCAGAAACAGCTCTTGTTTTGCATCAACTGCAGACTCAACTCTGACTTCTCTGCGGCACAGCTTCCAATTTATTGCAGAAACAACCCTTCTACTTTGCATAGCAGGAATGGTCCTGCTCACTGAAATTAAACCCACAGGGAACAGCAACAACCGTATTTACCATTTAGTTTTAGCTTTCCGGAAACAAACATTTAAAAGTAGCTAAAAAACAATGAGTGTTTTCAGTTTCACTTTGAAAACATCCCAATACACACCAGTCCCCATCTGTACCCCAGTGCCCCTGAGAAATAGGCTGCCTTGCTGTGATTTTGGGAAAATTACGTTGAGACAAAAGCAACCAGCATCAAATGTTTTCACACGTGGCCAACCATGAGATTTGCATTTGGCCTAAAAGAAACATAAAGCACAAAGCAAATGGGTCATATTTAAGTACAAAGTTGAAATTCCTCTGGAGACTTAACAAGACTTTTCTACCTGGTAATGTTGAAATTTAAAGTAATATTTTTAAAAAAATTCTATTATACTCAGAATTACATGTCTTGGCAGTCAGGAACAGACACCATGTCATTTCCAAAAGTTTTGGAGTGATTGCTTACACAAGACTCCAGGAATGCTTTGTCACAATGAAGCTTATTCCATTCCTTGGAAATATTAAATGCATTCCTACTATAATGAAACACCTTATAAACACCACGTGACAGAAACATGGGGTTTAACAAAGCATTTCCTCCCAGCATCATAACATTCAGGACCAACATGAATTTTATTATCAAATAAGCAACCACACAAGGAGGTTTGCAAACGCACCTCTCGCTGCGAGCGGACCCGGATGGAAGCAGCACCAGCCTCGAGTGCTTCCACCCACAGACTCCCACCTAATGCTTGTCAGGCAGCTCCAAGCACTCTGAATTTCCAAGATGTCATCCCTAGCATTAAACACAGCTTCAAGCACAATCCTGTGCAACAAGCAGCAATTCCTGTTGCTCGCCGGCAAGTCATCCCTGTTTTGGACAATACCTTTGGAATGTACTGCCCACAATATGCTGAATTACACCAGTACTGGGAAGATTTCCTAAGTTTCGCCTGAAAATCGGGATGTTTTGTCCAAGCAAGTGAAGCCACTGTTTAACAAGACCCCTCCTGTAACAACGGGTTTGCACTTGCCATGACAGAGCTCTATTTAACTAGGGCTGTGGAACTCCAGGGGCCTCTAGGAAAAGCCATTCCTCAACAAACATGGGTTTTTAACTTCAGACTGGCCTGGGGTTTGGGCTTATTTTAATGGCAAAGCTTCTAGCAGCAAGGACCTAACCTTGCTTCCAAAGAAGTCACCCAGCTCCATCGTGTAAAAGAGAAACCTGTACTTGCTGCAAATGCTCCGATGTTACACCTGACCTGGTCTGCTCTAAAAAATCCAATTTAAAGCCTTTAATCAAAAGCAAAGGTATTTTTGAGCTAGACTAAATTTTGTTGGATACAGTAATGCCACACCCTTCCAGAGAAAGCTCAGGTTTGAAGCTCAACATGCTCACAACCACACAGCAGGTCAGGCACAAAACTCAGCCACATCCAGGATCCTGATTCCTGCTGCGGGGTGGGGAAAGAAAACAAGAGGCTCAACTCCTTTTTCTGCCACCTCAGAGCTTCGCCCCACTATTTTCAACACCTCACCATTACAAAGTCCAGGAAGAATGAACATGGTCAGTGACATCACAACAATGTTACTGGAATGCTCCAGAAAAAGGCAGGCAAAAAGGGGAAATTAATTCAACCTGGAAGTACTGGAATTGCACAAGGTTGCAACAAGGCAAAGAGAACACTGGGCCAAGCCAGGCTACAGAGACACATCATGTGCTGTACTCAGCAGAAATAAATATGCCATTCTAAACATTTTTCAAGTTTATTTTCAGAAAAAATATAGAGCAAAAATGGAAATAGCAATCTGATATTAAAAAAAAAAAAAAAGAAGTGGCAGAGGATTATTTGGACAAAAGTCCAGAGAGGAAGAATATGGGGAAGACATTGAACTGTAGGAAAATGTCTTTGGGAGAAGGAAGCCTTTTGTTCCACAGCACCTCTATGTCTACGTTTTTACAGTCCTTTGCTAAGTTATTTCGCCAGCAGCTGGAAAACCACCAGAAATCTGCCTGTTTACTTAGACAACTAAAATTCCAAATAGCATGGCAAACAGCTCTCTGCTCTGCCTAATCATAGGGAGAGGATGGGAGGAATACTCTGAGGTTTACCAGTCTCAGCCAACCAACAGCACAAGGTTAAGAGGTTATTCATATCCCTATTTTTGCATTCAGAGAGCAAGGGGAATTCTTGTCATGCGACACATAGAGACAAATCAGATTATGAGCATAAGTGCCAAATACTGTGCAAAAACCACCAATAAACACCTGAAATCCTGCTTATGCTCAGACAAGAAAGAGCAAGTGTAAAATATTCTGAATATTTGAGACATTCTGAAACCTGCCTGGTTCACTGCAGGTTCAGTGGTCTTAGGGAAGCCAAATGATTGAGTTTGGCACTGAGCAGATGTCTCCAAGAGCCTATTCCACGCTGCAGGGTGAACCACAGGCTCTGTGAGCAGCAACTTAGCCACAAGTTAGCTCCTACTTCTGCAAAGTCTCCATCAGATCCCTGCCCTGAAAAGTTCATGTTTTTTCTTACACAGTTTGTATTTGGAAATGACCAAATGGATGGGAGAATAAATTTTATTTAGTCACTTCAGCTATAGCCATGTCAGCTAGTAACTGCTCAAATGGAGGGTTTTAATATAGAGTTACACCTGCCATGGCTCAGATACCCCCTTGCAAATACTCTGTGGCTCCCTCTTCCACTTTCCTTTTGCTACAGCTGCAAAACAAAATCCCATTTATACCTTGCACTTGATCATCAAAAAGAAATCACTCATTAGAAAGCACAAGACCTACAGCTGAAGTTTTCAGGCTGTACATTACATCCTCCCCTGAACAAGTAAGTTCAAAGCACTCAAGAATGTAACCACAACCATCACTACTTGCTACCAAGAACCCATGGGACACACAGGGACCGAAGCCATCCAGCACTTGACCAGAACAAGTGAATCACATCTCAGCAACCGAGGATCCGCAGCAGGATCCCAAGCCAACGTGACTCCAGAAAAGGTTTACTGAACCAGAAAAGCAGCAGCAGCAATCCTGGTTGGGCGCCAAACACAAGGAAATAAACAGAACAGAGCGCTGGAAGATTTCACCAGCAGCCACAGGAGTGGCGATGAGCAAGTCCTGAAGCATCGGCCGAAGCCGGGCCACTTACCTCAGAAGAGCCCAGAAATCTGATGGCAGGAAGCTGGCATTTAACAGCCATCCACGGCAACTGAGTGTTTTCCCATCCTCTGAAGCATTCCAGGGCCCAAGCTGGTTTTGGGTCCCAAGTTCACCCATGACATTCTGAACAGACTGGCTTTGGGCACACTGCTCCGCTAAACCAAGAGGAACCACTGCAAGCCCCAGGCAGCAACCGAAGCACGAGAGCAGCCACGGGAGGGTCTGGGGGTGGTTCTGCAGAGCCCAGCACAGGCTCAGGCCTCCCGCTGCCACCCCGGGGACAGGGGCAGAACAACGGGCTCGTCACCTAAACCCATTTCTCTCCACTAGTTCTGCAGCTCACAGGTCGAGCACGCAAGTCAAACAGCTTCAAGGGCGGTGTAAGAGAGGGGCAAATGCACTCAGACCAGCAATCGGGACCTTCTCTAACAAATGAGGTCACGAAGGACATGCAGGTGAGTCCATCAGTCGGGTATGGAAAATGCAGGAGCAGGAACATTCTCAACTCCTCCCTGGCAGCAACTTTTCCACCACTTGTCTTATGCAAAGATAAGGAATATGTCAGAATCTGTTCAATACAAACAGTATGGGCCGTGACTTTTGCAATCCTAATCATTAAACACAGACTCACCATTTTAATGACTATTTGAAAGAGTAAAAACCTGAAGTTCCCAGCTGTTTGCACGTCTGCCTGCCAATTGTTTCCGTCCCGATATCGGGATCAATAACTGGGAGCAAAGAAACATTCCTGTTTAACCACGAGATCTTCTTTAACTGCAGGGTAATCAGCTAATCCGGGCAGACTCCTTTATTTAGCTTTACATGGGCAATGCTATCATTAAAGTTATAAACTTTAATTTGACTCAAGGAATGTCATTTACTAATTTAGCACACAAATACTTTTACGGCTGCTTGCATCAAGCTCCATATAAACTACAGGGGATTTATAGCACATAAAGCAACATTTTAAAGCTGCTGTTACAGCCACTGCAGAGCACAGGACAGCTGGAGCAAAAACATTCACTGAGGCATCTCGGGTTTAAAGAGATTTACCAACACACACAACCAACAAAACAACTGCTTTCTGGGCACTGGATTCCTCAACATTTAATACCCACACATTTCTCACGCTATTCCTGTTGGCATATTGGAAAAGGGTAGCACTTCTTATTTACTCTGAATAATGGTGAGTAAACGGGAACTAAAGAAAACTCATCACCTGAAGAGAAGTAAAGTGCATCAGAAACTTGATGGTGAGCTGGAGCCAAACCCTGCCACGAACATTTAGAAAGGGATGCTAAATCGTTTCAGCGGCTTGAATTTTTTCCCTAAAAGCTCAGGAGCCAAGAGATAAGACTTAAATACTTTAATGTAAAGAGGGTAAATGTTATTTCAAACTCTATTTCAGTTTTAAAGAGACGCGCTTAAAAACTGCGGGTAAAAAAAGTTACGGTTGTCAAGGGATTGCTCGTACCCCTCCTGGTCTGTGCTGGAAATAAACACAAGGTTCAGCCTCTGTGTGTGGCGGGGGGAAGGGAAGGGAGACGGCAACAAAACCAGAGCGGTGCCTCTCCCGGAATTCCAGGGCTTGCCATGGACTCCGCGGGTTACCGAAGGGGCTGGAGGAACTACACCCCGCCAAACACCAGGAGGACAGAAGAGAATAAAGGAAAAACCATAGATTACGGCCCCCAGCTCGCAAGCACACAAAGAAAGATGAGCCCTTTCAGTGCCAAAGGCCTCGTTCCCGACGCTTCCACGGCAGGAAGCGAGATCCTGGCCGGGCCCGAGAGGCCTCCCCGGAGAACGGGGCGACGGGGAGCCCCCTCCACCCCCAGAGTGTACCGAGAAGAGTCCCCCCCCTCCCCTCCTCCGGCGTCGGGGGATACCGAGTTGAGCCCCCTCCAGCCCCGGAGGGTACCGAGGAGTCCCCTGCAGCCCCGGGGGGGACTGACAGGTGTGTGCGAGGCCCTGCCCGCGGACGGGCCGGGCCCGGTACCCCTCAGGAGGCCGCTGGCCCGTCCCGCCACCCCCCACGCCCCTTCCCCGGTGTGTCCCCCCCAGTCCCGGCGCCGAGGGACCGCACCTGGATGACCTCG
>WEIT01018850.1:405615-417110 GCA_013389985.1 Dryoscopus gambensis | reverse complement strand
GGCGGACGGCTCTGCCGTGGGGCCGGGCTGCGCCGTGCTGGACGCCGCCTTCCAGCGGTACCGGCCGCTGCTCTTCGGCCGTCCCACCGGTGAGGGCCGCGACGGGCGCTGACCCTTCTCTCCGTGGCTTTGAGCTTAACACCCCCTCACACCCTCGCTAATCTTGGGGTCAGACCACGGGGTTTGGTGGCCGTCTGCCTCCCGTTAGTTCGGCGGGGGCAGGTGGGCTGGGAGGTGCGGCTTGGATGGACTCTGGTGGCAAGGGCAGTGATGCGTTGGGATTTGGAGGGCAATACCTATGGCATGTATAGAATAAATCTAACCGAGTTTGGCACAGCAGTAGTCATCTTCCTGCCAGGATTTAGGCTCTTGCTATCAGGGGTTTCCTCCATCTCATTTTTTACTTCCTCGGGATAGTGTTACAGCTCCCCATTGCTTCATTTCGCTTCCTTCTCTTGTGGCTGCAGGGAGAGCCGCTGCCGGTCTCACAACCGTTCCTGCTCCAGGGTTACTGCTAAGTCCTGGCTGTTCCCATTCCTGGCAGCTCTCGGTGTCCTGTGTGAGGTCTCACCTCGAGGAAAGACTTGCTGCTTCCTGTGTGTTTTTCCAAGTATATACTTGTGCCACGGGGCACCTCTGCCAAAGTGGAACTGCTAAAAGTCCCAAGGCAGCATGGATTTTCTGCCAGGGAGGGATTAGCTCCTGGGTTCATCCTGAAGTTGTAGGGTAAGGTGAGGAAAGGCAAAAGCATGGAGAGTCTGGATTTGCTTTGGGACAGGTTCTAAAGGTTTGTTGAACCCAGACTTCTTCATGATAGCACCCATTGCTTGTCTGGGATTAGCTGCAGGAAATCTCTTGGCTGTGGAGCCGACACACAGAGATGCTCAGTGGCTGCGTGGGTCTGCTGCAGCCTGAAGTGCTATATCCAGGACATACAAAGCACTTCATTCATCAAAAAGAGCTAGTAACTCTGCTCCTGAGTGTTTTAAATGTCAGTGTGAACTCTGTCGCTGCTGATCAAAGCGGAGAACGGTGGCGGTGTTGGAAGCCACTTGGCTTTGTCTTGAGTACATCATACTTTGAAAAAAGCAGGTTTGAAACAGAGAACCCTTTGGCTTATTTTATTTCTTCAGCTCTTGTGAGTAGCAGTAGAAATAAATTTTGATTTGGGAGCCAAGAAGACTCCTCTTGGTTCTCTTTTGCTGCTAGGAGCTAAAAACAGCTGATCTAATTATTCACGCTCTCCTGTTCCACTCAGAGGGGAAATGTGACCATCAAATCACTTGGAGCAACGTTGTGATCACAAGATTCAGCTCACACTCATCATTTTCCATATGCCCTGCTTTCTGATGCTCAAACTACACAAATTATTTTAAGGCCTTTTTTCCCCTCTTTGCCTTCATTTTGTTTTGGTCTTTTTTTTCCACATGGGTGGTTAGTATGAATAGTCAGTGGAAACCCTGGATGAAAGGAAATAATTTCTATTAATAGAGGAAATAAATGGCAGAAACCATTTTCTGGGTGCGCTGCCTTGCAGATGTAGTGGTGGTGCCTGTCTGCACCTTGGCCTGGGAGGCCGTGTTTTGGTTGGGAAGCCTCTCCCTGGGTAGGTTCAAACATGGTGTGTGGTGGTGGGACCAATTCTGTCAAGACTCCTCAGCAGGATGAGGGTTCCCTGTGTCCCCAGGCCTGAGAGCGGCTGTTCCTGGTGAACTGCTGCCTTCCCGAGCAGAGGGAGCAGGTCTTGCTGTGCTGCTTGCACATCTGCAAGGTTGCCTTGGCTACCAGCTTGTCTGCAACCGAGAGGAAAGCTCAAAACAGGGCTGGCTTCAAGCTGTTTTCCTTCTTTCCGCAGCGGTTTCGTCATCCCTTCATGGAGAAATCGGGGGATTCTGGCTCTTGTGAGCTGTGGAGCAAGGGCTCTCTGCATTTCTCTGAAATGCTGGTAGTGCCACAGTCTCTTTGGAAACTTCTTGGTGCTCTTGGCTCATTCAAAGCCAAGCTCCTTATTTTCAATGACCACATTGAGCACTGGCTGTTCTTGGGAATGCTGTGGGATTGTGGGCATGGACCTTGGCTGGGATGAGCAGGGTCCCACCCTGCTACCCTATCCTCCTCCTGGAAACTGACTGCTGTGAGTAGTCCCTTGCGTCCCAGTGAAGGTTGAATATCCCTTTGGAATGAGAGAGTGACTCAAGTGGGGGTTGGGGCCTGTGCATCCTGGGGAGTGCTCTTCAGTTAGGAAGTGTGCCCAGAGCTCCTACCTGAGGTCTAAATGTGACTGGGTTCATTTCTCTGGCTGCTACACCTGGGACCTGCTCTGCAGAAGGTGAAGTCGGTCAGGAGCTTTTCTGAGCTGGATGAGACCTTTCGATCGCCTCTAACTCAGCCCAGTTTAGCAGATTCATTCTCCACCCTATTTTACAGGTTTTCTTCGCCCTTTCCAAGAAGTGTGTGTAGGGCAGAGCTCTTAGGCTTGTACTTTTTTCCAGCACTGGGAGAGCTTGGAAACAAGAAGCTCTTCACCCTCATGGAGGAGCTTTGACTAGTCATGGCTGTAGCTTAAGAGCCAGGGCTGCTGTCTAGGAAACCTCGGGGGCTGCTGCTAGTCCGTATTCTGATGTCTCTTCTCTCTTGTGTGCTCCTTTTAAGCTTCCCTGAGGGCTTCCTCAAAGGTTCGGATCAGCTCATGTTCTCCTGATTGGCTGTGTTGAAATTAGCCCCTGCTGAACACCCTGGTGTCTGTTTTGGGGTGCAGGAAGGGGTGCCTGTTTCTGCCTCCATCCCTAGCTGGGCTGGAAGGATGGGCTTGGAAGCAGGGAATGGAGCTGGGATGGGGCTGATGTGCATGGCCTGTGTCCTTTGCAGAGAATGAGCCGTCCTGGGAAACACCCTGCTCTGAGCTTCTCGTCTATGTTTCCACTCCAGGCTGTGATGGGTTTCCCAGCCTGGACTCTAAGGAGAGCTGTAAGTCCCGGGGTTGGGAGCACTGGGAGGGAATGTGGCTGTTTCTGTGCCTGTCACTGGGAAGTGGCCCTGTGCACTTACCCTTGGTTTTGGGGAGGGCGCCAATCCCCCGTTATTGAGACGCTGGGGCAGCGCAGGAGGGACGTACCTGAGCCTGTTGATAAAGCAGTGGGAAGAGGTTTAAAACAGCAAGAGAAGCCCAAAATTAAGTTCTCTGGGGTCCCGGGGTGCAGTTCTGTACCTGAGCCCTGCCTGGTGCTGTCGTGGCCATTGGGACAGCCCCCTGATGCTGTGTTTCAGATAAGCTGTCCGTCTCCAAAGGCTCCATGCTGCTCTCCGCAGAGACCGTCTGGGGAGCTCTCCGAGGTGAGCTGCGCTTCCCGCAGGGCATTCCCGCTCTCCCTGCCTCGGGCCTGTGGGGATGTCTCACGGTGCCTCTCTCTTTCCATAGACTTCTTTGTTAATTGAGCTCTGCTCCTTTGGGGGTGTCTGTGCTGAGAAAGGGGCTGTGTGTTTTCCTGCAGGCCTGGAAACATTCAGCCAGCTCATTGGGAGAGATGAGAATGGCACGGTGAGTCCTGGCCTCATCTCCTGGGGGCAGGCAGCTCTCCATAGTGCCCCTGCCTCCATGGGGACAGGCTGGGAGTTGCTGGGATGCTTGGGATGAGTGGGCACAGCCTTGCCAAGGGCCAAGGGGAGATTCGTGGATCCAGCCAGATCCCTGCCTTCTGAGTGGGTAAAGAAGCACTGCAGCTCCTTCTGGCTAGTTTGCCCTCTGGGCAGTGAGGGCATCCCTGTCCTGCCAGCCCTGGGGACAATGGCGACTCTCAATGTCTCTTGCTAATGGCCATTTTCCCAACGTCCTGCTCACGTCTTGCTCGTGTCTTCTGTGTGCAGTACTACATCAATGAGACAGAAATCGTGGACTTTCCCCGCTTCCCTCACCGGGGACTGTTGCTGGACACCTCTCGTCACTACCTACCTCTGAGAGCCATCCTGGAAACACTGGTAGGGCGCCCGTGCTGGGAGATGAGGTTTAATTGGGTGTCCCTTCCCCTGTGACACCTGAGCTCCATTGTTTGGGTGATTTCTCAGCTGCCTTGGTTAAAAAGAAAACCCTGAGGTATCTTGGATTCCTGCAGTCCAGGTTACTCTTCAAGGCTGAGTTGTTTCTAAGGCAAGGGAAAACACTGGCAAAGGTGCGTAGTGGTTCTGTGCTCATCCCAAGCAGAATTAAACTTGCAGTCTCCACCAGCGGCTCAGTTACAGGGAGAACAGGGATTTTACTGAGCAGAAGTATTCCTGGCCCTGTGCAGCTTTTTGTGTTTGGAGGGAGGTATCTGAATCCATCTTGGATCCTGGGGAGCATTTAGAGACTCTACCTTTTCCTTCTGGAGCAGGAGGAACTTGTTCCCTATCTGTGGCAAGCTGGAAGACCTTTTGGAAGGGATGGGGCACGTTCATCTTTGTCCTTGTTCCTTCCCAGGACGTCATGGCTTACAACAAGTTCAATGTGTTTCACTGGCACATTGTGGATGACCCATCTTTCCCCTATGAGAGCTCCACGTTCCCGGAGCTCAGCAAGCAGGTAATGCTCCTTGATCACCGTGTAGTGCTCAGCTCAGGTGAGCAGATCCCTGCCTCTGCTCCTGAGCAAGGCGCTGAGCTTTCCCGTGTTCCCAGGGAGCCTTCAATGCCATGACCCACGTGTACACAGCCAGCGACGTGCGCACTGTGATCGAGTACGCCCGGCTGCGCGGCATCAGAGTCATCGCCGAGTTCGACACCCCCGGCCACACCCTCTCCTGGGGGCCAGGTGGGGAGCAGACCCTGCCTGCTGCTGCTGCTGCTCTGAGGAGAGTTGGAGTTGTCCCAGGGGCAGGAATGGGAGCTGCAAGCTGGACCCTCAAAGCGGGGTGTGGGCAGCAGTGTCCCACAGGCTGGCTTTGAGGAGGAGCAAACCATTATTCGGGGGATGTGGATTCCAACTTCCAGAGCAAAGTCCAAAGGGAAATATTTCCATCTTTTCTTGGGTCCAAGCTGGGTGGGTTTTTTGTGGGTTCATCTGCTTTGCCAAAACTAACATTATGGCTATTGCAAGGATCTTGTGTTTAATTCAGGGTACAGCTGGCCAAGCTTCCTTGCTCTGCTCAGCTGTGTCCCAGTCCTGACACACTGCTCTCTGCTCCAAGGACTGTGTCTCCTCTTCCATGTCTGGAAGTGCAAGAAGCTCCAGGAAAACATTCCATTGTCTTTTTCTTCCCTTCCCCTGCTTCCAAATGGCAAGGCCCACGTTAGAATTCACCATGTGTGCGGTCACAACTGGAGTTGTGGCTGTCCCTCCTTCCCTGTCCCCTGACAGGCCCTGAGTTGTGCTGAGGGGCATTGTAGAGGATGACATGGTCACACTTTGCCCCTTCCTCACCATCCTGCATTTGTTACCATCAGGTGCCCCAGGCCTCCTGACTCCCTGCTATACGGGCAAGGCTCCTTCTGGATCCTATGGGCCCATCAACCCCATCGTTAACAGCACCTACCAGTTTGTGACCAGTTTGTTCCAAGAGGTCAGCACTGTGTTCCCAGACTTCTTTCTCCACCTCGGTGGTGATGAGGTGGATTTCACGTGCTGGTGAGTCCGAGATCAGTCTGGATGGGGCCTGGAGGTAAGTATGTGGGATTGGAGTCTTAGCGCATCACTTCTTGGTCATGATCTTTGGTGTCCTGCTCTCCAGGGCGAGGGTAATGGTGATGCTTGGGATTTTTGACATTTCTGTGCTCATGGCGATGCCGGATGTAGGGAGCTGCTGGTGCTGGTCCAGCCACGGCTCTGGAATGCCTGGGCAAGCCTTGGACTGATGCGGGAGGGACTTGACCGTACCTTGGCCTTACTCCAGAGCTCAGATTGCAATGGTTTTGTTCCTTCTCTTCGGTGCACAGGAAATCCAATCCAGAAATCTGTGCTTTCATGAAGGAGATGGGCTTTGGTGAAGATTACAAAAAATTAGAGTCTTTCTACATCCAGAGGTAAGGACAGGGCACCCAGGGCCTGCAGCTGCACTGTGTGACTGGCACAAATGTTTTCTGTCTTGAGGACACTAGATCTCCTTTTCAGGAGCATCCCCACTGATCATGTCTCCCTGACCCCAAAAGGGAGCATTTTAGTGGGGGATTTACCACAAAAAAGCCTGGGGCTAAGGAGAAAGAAGCCCCATAAGGGGCTGTGCTCTCTCCCTTCTCCTTCAGAAGCGCCTCCGAGGATGTTTGGAATATCTGTTCTGCTCCTTTGGCTGTATGTAACCACCAAAGAGGGGATCAGTGGGATCACCCAAAACTCTCTACTTTTCCCACTCCAGGCTTCTGCACATCGTCTCTTCCCTTGGCAAGGGTTATATTGTGTGGCAGGAGGTGTTTGACAACGACGTGAAGGTGAGAGCTGCGTGTGCTGGGGTGAACAGTGCCAGCACCCCAGCCTGACACACCGGCGTGCTCTGGGGGGGCCATGCTGGGGCTGGGAGGAGTTACTCTGTAATGGGACTGGGGTTGATCTCTAGATGGTGCTGCCAGTGAGCTGCCCTCATGGTGGCTTTGCCACACTGCTGCCAATGCTTTGCTCCCTCTGGGTTCTTGTATATTCACCTGCAAGATGCAGGTTTTAACCCCGCCCAGGACACTCTGCAAATGGCCTTATCCTTCCTTCTGTTGCTCCTGCAAACCAGATGGGAAGTGGCTCAAAAATGGAGGCCGAGTCTGCCTGAGCTTCCTTTTGGGGGTGTGGAGGGGCCAGGGCACTCTGCTTGGGGGAGCAGGTGATGCTTCTGTCACCGCACCGCTCCCCTGCACCGTGTTCACCTGTGCCCCTCAGCTGAGGCCCGACACCATCATCCACGTGTGGAAGGAGAACTCCATGCAGTACCTGAACGAGATGGCCAATGTCACCAGGGCTGGCTACCGGGCTCTGCTCTCTGCACCCTGGTACCTCAACCGCATCTCCTACGGGCAGGACTGGATACCAGCCTATAAGGTGGAGCCCTTGAACTTTGCAGGTGTGTTCCTTGTGTCCCCTTCCTGCATGGCAGCTGGCTTGGCACTCAGACATAAAGCCAGAACTGGCTGTCTTGCTGTCCCCTCCACAGGCAGCCCTGAGCAGAAGGCCCTGGTGATGGGTGGCGAGGCCTGCATGTGGGGTGAATATGTGGATGTCACCAACCTGACCCCCAGGCTCTGGTAAGAGAGGCCACGGGGAGGTGCCTTGGTGTGCGTGGGGCCAGGCACGCGTCCCTTTTCTTTGCCGAGCATCACGTGCTGAACTTGTGGGTTTGGTCTGCACATAGTGCCTGTCCCTATCCCCTCTGTGCTGGTAGCAGCTTCACTGAGGCTGAAATGAGGGTTTGCAAGGCTATAACAACCTGCTGCTGCAACCAGGTTGTGTTTAACACCTGTCTGTCCTGTCACCCTGGTCTGCTGCTGGTGAGCATGTGTCCAGGAATGGATCTTGGGATACTCTGAAGCCTTTGTGTGTGAAAGGACACTGGGCAGGAAAGTGTTTGGGAGCTCAGCGCTTCATGTGAGAAGCTTTTGAGCTCTTCCCTGTCCTGACTGCCTGTCCCTTGTCCTCAAGGCCAAGAGCTGGGGCTGTAGCTGAAAGACTCTGGAGCAATGAGACCGTCAGGGACGTGGAAGACGCGTACGCCCGGCTGGCGGAGTTCCGCTGCACCTTGCTCGGGTAACTGCCCTGGGACAGCTGCCCCTGGCACATCTGCTCTGGGCTCAACCCTGGGAGGGCAGCGAGGCAGAAGGGCTTGCCCTGCTGCAAAATGACCCTTGTTCCTCTGGAAAGCCCTGGTTTTCCTGGTGCCTGTGCGTGGGCAGAGCTTGCTTTGTGCAGTGCTGGAAGAGCGCTCCTGCTGCCGGCGTGGGCTGGTGGCTCTGGCGAGGAGAGGGCTTTATGCTGAGGAAGGAGGGGACTTGTCAGCTCTTGCCACTCCTCCTGTAGCACCAGCTTCCCCAGGAAACCTGTCCTCACCCTGTGCTCCCACACATGAGCAAAAAACTGAGTTTATAAGCACAGGATGAAAACCACTCCCTCCTTGTCACACCTGAAACGAGGCACCCGTGGCCACCCTGTGCCACTGGCACCCCTCAAACTTGGTGGTGCCTCTACCTGTCCCCTCTCCCTGATGCCATCCTTCTGTTTTCTTCCCAGGCGTGGTGTCCAAGCACAGCCTCTCTACGTCGGATACTGTGACCATGAATTCGGCGGGGTTTGAAGGGACAGCCCTGCTGCCCTCAGTCTCTGTGCACGCAGGAGGAATGTTCCCTCCTCAAAAGGGCAGAGGGACCCCTTCCCACCCCACCTTCTGCTCTGGCTTCATTGCAATGAACATTTTTTTGCCTCGGCATGCACTCTTTGCCTCTTTTTCTATTTTTATTTCTTTAGATCTATAAATAAATGACCCCAAAGAGGAAAAAGGTGCCTATTCCTGCTCAGCTGGGGCTTGGGAGACCATGCAAGGGTTAGCAGGAGATGGGTAGGGCTTGCTCCAGAGATGCTGGTGGGGAAGCATCATGCCAGTGGCTCTGGAGCTTGCAGGGTGCCTGCTCAGGTGGATAAACTGCGTAGCCTCTGCTGCTGTCCCAGGGTTTGCTTCTGCAGTCACATTGTGCTGTGGGGTCCTGTCCTTGTCCCTCCTCTCTCCTCTGTCGGCCAGGCCTCCAAGCCACCACCTCTGCTCCCCTAAACCTGGCTGCTGCCACCTCCTGTGGCTTCTCCTCAGCAGATAACACCCTGGAGCCTCTTTGAGGAGCCCTTGCAAATCTGCTGAGTGCTGCATGGATATTATGGAATCTCTGCTCAGCTCTTCAGGCTGTCACCTCTCCCTGGGATTTGGCCAACTGACCCGTCCTCCGCCTGCTGTGTTATTCTCAGGATAAGGACCTCAGCTCCAGGTGTCCTCCATCCAGAGGGGTTGGTTTCAATGGTGTTTTCCTTGCAGAAGAAACCAGTGGTGCTGCTGTCCCACAGAACTGGGACAGGTGTGATTGTTGTCCTTCAGGGGTTGGGGTTGCCGTGCTGGAAACGGCATTCAGCTGAAAGCAGGGAATCTCTCAGGGAGAAATCCTGGCTGGATGGCACTGTTGTACGTGTGTCTTGGTCTTAAGTGGGTGAGATGCGCTGTTATGGCTGGAAACCTTTTATGATTGAACTTTAAATTAAAAATAGTGAATTAACAGTTATTACTGCCTCCTATTTTTAGAAGTTGGATTTTTTTTTTCTTTTTTTTTCCCCCCAATGTGCTGTAAAGTGGTACCTTGGCTGGCTGCTTTTGTCACTGCAGGGAGCTGCTGCCAGCAAGGCTGGGGCAAGAGGGACCCTGGCCCTGGGAAGGGTGCTCTGCTCCCAAGAACAATGCTCTGTTCCCACAGATGATGTTCGGCAAGAGAGACTCTTCACCACCCTATCCCAGCTCCCTGCCCTCATTCCACCTACTCTTCTGCCTTGCTGGGCTCCCTTTCCCCCATAGCCAGGTGTGAGATCCCCCAGGGCTTGGGATGCCCATGGAGGACCCCCTGACACAGTGCCTTCCACTGAAGCCTGGTATTGTGATCCACGTTAAACATCACCCACGATCCCATTTTCCAGGGTGTCTGCAGCAGCTTCTTCCCAAAACCACCATCATGGAGGTGGCTCAGTGACGTTTCCACCCTTGGAAGGGCCGGGATCCCGGGAGCACCCTGCTTTCCCCGCCGCGGTTTTGCCGGGTGGCCCGTTCCTTCCAGAACATCTATTTTGGTCGTGTAAAACTTGCCGGGGAGCAGGGAACAGGGAACAGGCAGCGTGTGAATCACTCGGGGCCAACGGGTTTAAAAATAAACCCAAGCGGCGGCGAGGAGCAGCCGCCAAGCCCCCGGATTCCGGCAGGATTGTGCTCCACACGTCCCAAACCCACCCGCGGGCCCTGGCACCGGCCAGGGGAGTTTATTGGGACACGCTTGCAGTGGTGGGCATGTGTGTGCATCGTGTGTGTGTGTGTGTGTGTGTGCTTGTAAACACGTGTGTGCATCGGGGGTGTGTGTGTGTGTGTGTGCTTGTAAACACGTGTGTGCATCGGGTGTGTGCTTGTAAACGTGTGTGCAATGTGCGTGTGCTTGTAAATACTTGTGTGTATCGTGTGTGCTTGTAAACACGTGTGCTTGTAAACGTGTGTGCATCGGGTGTGTGCTTGAAAATGTATGTGCTTGTAAACACGTGTGCATTGTGCGTGTGCTCGTGAGCACGTGTGTGTTTGTGAACACATGCACACGCTTGCACGCACATTATGGCTCCTCACACGTGCACTCGTGCACACGTGCATTGGGTTCAAGGGCTGTTGAACACACATGCATTTGTCTACATGCTTGCAGACGTGCATTAAGGCCCTTGCACGTGTGCACTCCACACATGCACACGTGCACTTGCTCACACATGCATGTGGGTCCTTGCACGCATGTGCTCATGCACAAACTTGGACACACGTGCATACAGGTCCTTGCATACATACGCTTGTGCACATGCCTGCACACATGTCCATATGGATCCTTGCACACTTGCACACACGTGCATGTGTGTCCTTGCACTCATGCTCATACTTGCACACTTGTGTACACACACACACTTGCCCTCATGTGCTAAGGAGTCTTTGCACACGTGTGCATATAGGTCATTGCAAGCCCGCACATTCCTGTGACGCACTTGCACACACATGCACACGTTTGCAAATGCCCCCACGTGTCATTGCCCAGGCTCACACACAGGCCCGAAGCCACACGTGCTTTCTATGTCCTCGCACGTACTCACACGTGTGCAGTCTTGCAGCACCTGTATGTGCCTGCACGCACTTGAACACACATGCAGTTTGTGTAGACTTGCACACGCTTGCACGCATGCTCACACACACATGCACACAGTTGCACACACTCACACCCCTCCCCACGCTCACACGTCCCTCCACACACGAGACAGCGCGCCGGGGAAGCCAGGCCTCCCCCCACCTGCCTGCTGCTTTGGGACTAATTAATTAATTAACGACAACACCAGGTATTGAAGCTGCTTGGTCTAATTACAGATCTTTTGGGGTGACGTGGGGTGCAGGAGGGAGGTGCTCCCGTCCTCCCCCTTCTAGGGCGGCCCCAGGGGGGCAACAGGCAGTGTGGGGTCCATGGAGGTGAAAAACTCAACCAAGTGTCCAAACTGACCCTTTTTGAGCCTCTTCTGTGTATTTAAACCCTGCTCTGAGGTGGGGAACAGAGTGGGGTTAAGTCTGGAGGCTACTAAAGGGCTGCAGGGGGAAAAGTGGAGGCTGCTTAGCCCCTTGGCCAGCCCTGACTGGAGTTGGGGGGATGATGGGGGGCAAAAGGGAGATGGAGGAGGGTGAGGGAGGGAAGGCGGGATGGAGGTGGTGAGGGATGATGGGGGTGATGGGGAAACTGGAGAAAGGGAGCGACATAGGAGGTGATGGGAGTGATGGGGGGATTAGGGGAAAGGGGGTACA
>WEIT01018850.1:376290-396400 GCA_013389985.1 Dryoscopus gambensis | reverse complement strand
GCCGGGGTGGGGGGGCTGCACCGGGGGGGGCTGTAGGAGGGCTGTGGGTGATGGCGAAGGGGTGTATCTGCTCCCGGGGATGCTGTGTGGGAGTGGGGGTGATGGCGAGGGTGTGGATCCTTGCTCCCGGGGATGGGCATGGAGGGGTGTTGACGGGGGGTGAGGGTGAGCAGGGCGTATCTGCACACAGGGGTGAGGATGGAGGGGTGTTGGTGAAGGGGTGCATCTGCTCCCAGGGATGGGCTGGGGATACAGCACTGTTTGTGATCAGGGTGCATTTGCACACAGGGATGGTGGGTGTGAGTGTGGGTGTTGGTGATGGAGTGTATCTCAACCCAGGGATGGGGATGGGAATGAGGATGGAGCAGTGTTGGTGAGGGGGTGTATCTGCTCCCAGGCATAGGATGGGGATGGAGCGGTGTTGGTGATCAGGGTGTATTTGCACACAGGGATGGGGATGGAGGGGTGTTGATGAGCAGGGTGAATGTGCACACAAGACTGGGGTGTGTGAGTGGGCATGTTGCAGGGTGTATCTGCTCCCAGGCATAGGATGGGGATGGAGCGGTGTTGGTGATCAGGGTGTATTTGCACACAGGGATGGGGATGGAGGGGTGTTGATGAGCAGGGTGAATGTGCACACAAGACTGGGGTGTGTGAGTGGGCATGTTGCAGGGTGTATCTGCTCCCAGGGATGAGGATGGAGGGGTGTTGGTGACAGGGTGTATCTGCTCCCGGGGACAGGTGTTGGGGCTGGAGGAGTGTTGGTGAGGAGGGTGTATTTGCACAGAGGAATAGGGTTGGAGGGGTGTTGGTGAGGGGATGTATCTGCACCCGCAGATGGGCTGTGTGGGTGTGAGTGTTGCTGAGCGGGGTGTATCTGCGCCCAGGGATGGAGTGCGTGTGTTGGCAGGATGGTTGTTGGTGATGAGGGTGTATTTGCACGCCGGGATGATGTGTGTGTGTGTGTGTGTGTTGCCGAGAGGGTGTACCTGCACCCAGGGAAGGGGAGGGTGTCGGCAGAGGGATGTTGGTGATGTATCTGCACCCAGAGGGGCTTTGCAGGGTGTGCATGTCGGTGAGGAGGGTGTTCTGGCACCCAGGAATGGGCTGTCTGCTGTGGGGGGATGTGTTTGCAGGCAGGGATGGAGGATGAGGGTGAGGAGGTGTATCTGCCCCCAGGGATGGGTTTGGTGTGTGTGTTGGCTGGAGGGTGTATTTTTCCACCACAGGTTTGTGTGTGTGTGTGGTGCAGGTGTGCAAGGGGCAGCGCTCGGGGGAAGCTGCACCCGCAGGCAGTGCAGGGATGGGTGTGTGCATGGGCAGGGGTACAGCTTTGCCCCCCGGGTGTGCGCAGGTGGGTGTTGGTGGATGTGCGAGCATGTGGGTGTCTGTGTGTGGGAAGAGGAGCTGAGGGTGTCTGTGCCCCCAGTGATGGTGACAGGGTGTGGGTGCACATGGCTGGGGGAGTGGCAGCAGTGGGGGTGTGTGGGCACACCGCGTGTGACAGGGAGTGCAGGGGTGCGCAGGTGTTGCGCTGGGCTCAGGTGTGCGTGGTGGCTGTGGGGATGGGATGTGGGTGCTGCTGGGGGTGCCGTGAGCCCACCCAAGGTGTCCGTGTGTCCACAGAGGGCTCCCGGGGTCCCACTGTGGGTCCTGCTGCCACAGCAGGGAAACTGAGGTGAGGGGCATTGTGTCCCCAGCGCCAGCTGTACATGCCGGGGTGTGTGCCCGCAGTTGTGTGGGATCCATGGCAGCAGGGAGGGTTCTGTGGGTGTTGCGTGGGTGTGCGGACCGGGGTTGTCCAGGTGCCCGCGGGGCTGGGTGCGGTGGTGCATGGCCGCACGTGGGTGCACAGCACTGCGTGGGCACAGGTGTGTGGCTCCGGAGGTGTACGGCTGTGCCGGGGCATTGGGGGGTGGGTGTGCTTGGAGGGTGCTGCGAGTCTGTGGTTGGGCTCAGAGGTATGTGAGCATGTGCAGGGTGTGCCAGGGTGGTCACACACGTGCAGGGTTGTGCGGTGGTGGGGCTGTCCCCAGGCCAGCTGTGTGCCCTCTCTGTGGGTCACCCCCAGGGCTCTGGCAAGGTGTTCCCATGATGAGTGGCTGCCAGTACCCTGGTTCCTGTCTCCCTGCACTGGGTACAGAGGGGCCTGGGGACCCTGGGGTGACATGGACACCAGGCTCCCACAGGCACTTTCTGCTCCAGTGTCACCCGCCACCTCCGTCTCATTTGGTTGCATGGTGGCCTGCTGGATCCTCTGGCTGTTGGTTGTGAGGACAAGGAGGAGAGTGATGCCAAGGAAGGAACAAAGGCCAGAAGTGACCCTGTTGCACTGGGCACACCCCCCAGTAGTGATTCACTATGGGCTGGCTCTACCTGGT
Organism: Dryoscopus gambensis; assembly: GCA_013389985.1. Classification (NCBI taxonomy): domain Eukaryota; kingdom Metazoa; phylum Chordata; class Aves; order Passeriformes; family Malaconotidae; genus Dryoscopus; species Dryoscopus gambensis. Next base: position 394,019 of record WEIT01018850.1, on the reverse strand, counting down.
ACCCAGGCTCTTGAGAGGCTCCAAATTTGGGTGGGGGACAGTGCCTGAGTGGTCAGGAGGTGGTTTAGCAATCACTGGTCACCCCCTGCACTGTGGAACACCAGTGGTTTGGCCATGGGGTAGCTGAGGCTTTGTGGACTGCTGGTGATGGTGGGTGCTGGAACACCCCAAGCAGCATATCACTATGTCCTTGGGGTGTGGGAGGTGACTGGGAGTTGGGGATGGATGGATGAATGGATGGATGCTGTGGGGGTGGAAGGGTGAGTGGTGATGAGATGGGAGATGGATGGGTGGGTGGTACAGGGATGGATTGGTGTTGGGGGTATGGATGGGTGTATGGGGATGGATGCTGGGGATATGGATGGGTGCTATGGGGGTGGATGTTGGGGATATGGATGGGTGCAATGGGGATGGATGTTGGGGATATGGATGGGTGCTATTGGAATGAATGGGTATTTGGGGGTGGATGTATGGGTGTTGGTGATATAGATGGATGCTATGGGAATGTTATGAGGATGGGCGTTGGGGATGGATGAGTGTTATATGGGTGTTGGGGATATGGATGGGTTCTGTGAGGATGAATGGATGCTATGGGAATGGGTGTTGGAGTATGGCTGGATGAATCTTGGGGGACGATGGGTGTATGGGTGATTGTGTGGGTGTCCAGGATGGATGAATGGATGGATGGGTGTTGCAGGGTGGGCAAGTGGGTGTCAGGAGTAGGGGGAGATGCTTGCGTTGGTGTTTAGTGTGGGAGGATGGATAGAGGGCTGTGGTTGGTGGCTGTGTGGACATGGTGCAGGGGTGCTGTGGGGACAACCAGGAGGTGTGGGTACCACAGGGGGTCACTGAGCACCTTGTGGTGGGCATGTGGCGATGCCAAGGGTGCCAAGACCCCCTTCTGGGGGTGTCTAGAGGCCGGGGTGATTTCTCCCCAGTGCGGTGTGGCAGCCCTGGGGTAGGTTAGCTGGTCCCTGAGGCCTGACATTTATAAACATCAGCCGCTCCCGGGGAATCAATACAGTTTAATAACCGGCGAGCGGAGACGGGAGACACATCAAAATGACACTCTGCGGCTCCGTAAATGTTATTCTAAATCATCCTCACTGGGTTTATTACATTAAGCATACAGCAGCGGGCATGGGAAATTTATTCCATCAAAGGCCATCGTGCTGGTAAATGGGGCTGGCGGGTCAGTGGAGGGGGGCAGCCCCTCCCAAAATGGGGTTCCCTCCTCCTGGCCGTGGCAGGGATATAAGGGACAGTGGGGTGCTGGGTTTAGGGTCTCGGTGCTGCCACAGCCTCCTGAGTTCTGGGTTAGCCAAATCCTGCCCTGGCACAAGGTGGATGTTTGCGGGACTGGTGACATGATGGGTGACACTGTGAGGTGTCCCTTGATGCCACCCTGGGCCACCCCATGACTCCTGGGGACTCAATCCCTTCCCTGGACCATCTCCAGCTCTGCACTGACATTTCTTTCCACGTTTCCCTGGAGACGAGGCGGTTGCTGTGGAAACCTCCCTTCTCCTCTCTCTTACCCATCCTCTTCCTCACCCTGATGTGGAGGGGACTGGCTCTGCCCCCACCCAGCCCCAAAATTTAGGGACCCCCTCCAGGGGCATGGCGGGGGGCACCTGGGATGGGGGTGCACATGCACGTGGGGGCGACTGTCCCCGTGTGTGCTCAAGGCGTGTTCGTTTGCGCACCCCCGCGCCGTCATGTGTGACATCTCGCCGTTGCCGTGGCGACCCCATCGAGCACATGGCTCAGGCTCCGCAGCATCGCGGGGGAAGCACGCTTGTTGCCATGGAAACGGCCATAATTGTAGCATTTTTCGGCTAAAAGAGGGGAAAAAGGAGGAGGAGAGAGGAGGAGAAATGGTTCCATGGGGCAGCGGGCCAGGGATATGCCTGCCAGCCCGGCGTGTCCTGCTGCACACGAGTGTCACGCTCATGGGTGCACACGGCGGTGACAAGGAGGAGGCCAAACTTCGGTGAGGTTTGGGAAAAGGAGGGCAGTGGTGCCAGAGGGGCTGGGGCCGACGGGGTGCTGCTGCTGCCTCTGCAGTCCTTTGCAGTCGAGGAAAGCGGGCAGGCGGCCAAGCCTGGCACTGGCGGCCCCGCGGGTGCCTGCAGCACCGGGTGCCCATCACCAGGGCTGGAGCGTTGCCCTCCGCACATGGCATCCCTGGGTCGCTGTGGCCACGAGCCCCGGATCTGTTCCTCCAGGTCCCTCCCCTTTTCCCCAGCTCCCAGTGCCAGCTGTTGGCCAAGTCCTGCTGATCCCCGTGGAATGGGTTCAGGGGGCATCACGCTGACCCCCCGCTCTCGCTTGTGTTGCAGATGAACCGCCCCATCCAGGTGAAGCCGGCCGACAGCGAGGGCCGAGGAGGTAGGTCCCCAATTGCCCAGCTGCCTGGCATGGGCAGGGGGGCACAGGGTCACCCAGGGGGTGACAGGGGATAGCGGGGGTTGCTGTGGGAAGGTTAGTTTGCAGAGAAATCTGGGAAAGGAGCTGCCTTTGCTGGTGGCATCCAAACCTGAGTGCAGAGCAAATGCCATCTTCTCTCTCCCTGTGTGGTCAGCTGGGGGGAACATCCTGACATTATCCTGGGAATGTCCTGACATTCCAGGGAGCATCCCAACATCCTGGGGGGCAGAGCACCAGGCAGCCGCTCTCCCTCACCACCTTCATTGACCAAACAACCCAATTCCTTGTCCAGAGCTGCCTGTGGGGACCCCGGAACAGGAGTTGGCTGCATGTGGCCCAAGCCCCTCTCAAACTACCACCCCTCCAAATTCTTTGTCGGCATCTGCTATTCATGGGGCTGTGGCATTGCCAGGCTGAGGTGATCATTTGGGCAAAATCGCAGGAACTGGATCAAAATCCCACATCTGTTGTGTTGCTGGGCAGGTAGGCGCTATCAGACATGCAGGATGCTCTCGTGAGGCCACCTGCCCTTGGCAGGATGGCCAGGGTAGATTCCCCCCCTATCCAAACCCTCTTATTAAACAGACCGGGAGCTGGTCCCAGCATGTCCCAGAGGGACCTGGCAAATAAATTACCCACTTACTGAGCATAATTGGTGAAGGATTAAAAATCGATGGGTGAGCTGGGGCTCCTGGCTCCAGCCCCCTCACCCAGGAGGCAACGCTGGGCTGCCCAGCCCACTCCCCCGGGAGATGGTTTATGTTTAACTAGACAACACACGAGCCCTATTCCCTTAACTAATTTTCCTGGTACCTTAACGGACGAAGCATTCATCGTCTCCTGCCATTATTTATTTATTTCCCCAGCAACGCTCTTGACAGGGCACCTTATTTTCTTTGTCAAATGCCATTAGCGTGCGGCGGGAGCGCACGGCCGCACAAGACAGATGCTGGTAATAATCATGAAATTCTCATTATTTACTATCCCTTCTCTTGTGTTTCGGTTATTGATGTCCCCTGAGCACGGCCGGAGGCTGCGGGTTGTTCTGCAAGTCAATCAGAGGGTGATCACCTCTGGTTTGTGGGTTCTCTTTGTTCCCACCTCATCCCGCCCCAGTGCTGGGGGAGCCAGCCCCCTCATCCCTGGGAAAAGCCCCAGCTCCACTCCCTAAAAGCAATGGCTCTTCCAGGATTCACCCCTCAGCAACTTCCCCACAGGAGAGGTTTTCCCACCTTGAGTGTTCTGTAGGATGGAGATGATAAGCCCGGCACCTTCTTCGTGGGACCAGTGTCGCTCCCTCCATCTGATGTCCCCATTTGTGATGAGGGGTTGGGATGGTGAGTGACCTCCCACTCTCTGACGGGCGTGGTTTTGTTTTTAGAAGACAGGAAGCTCTTTGTGGGCATGCTGGGGAAGCAGCAGAGCGAGGACGATGTCCGCCGCCTCTTCGAGCCTTTTGGCCAGATTGAGGAGTGTACCATCCTCCGAGGGCCTGATGGAGCCAGCAAAGGTGGGCTTTGGGGCGCCGGGTGGGCACCCTAAGGACCAGCAATGGCCAAATCCAACCTGTCCCATGTTCTCTCTGTTCCTTTAGGTTGTGCCTTTGTGAAATACGGCAGCCACGCCGAGGCACAGGCTGCCATCAACAGCCTGCATGGCAGCCAAACCATGCCGGTAAGTGCCAGGCTCGCACCCTGCCCCAGCCGACCCCACGCTGCCTGCCTAATCCAATCACCCACTAATTTGATCCTCAGTCTAATTGGATCAAAATCCTACAGACTGGCAATTTGTTGGCCACATCACCCCAGGTTCCTCCTTGCCAGGGTGCTGAGCCCCAGAGGTGGGAGCGTGGGGCTAATTCTCTCCGTGCCAGAGAAAGGGGCAGTTTAATTAATGCTGAAGGTCAGAATTGCGAACAGGGAAGGGGAAAGGAAGCAGAGGTCAGGGAGCTCTGACCGGGGCAAAAAACTGGCTATAATTAAACCTCACATTGATCGTTGGTTGCTGCTGCCAAGCTGGGCAGTGTCTCCAGGGCTGAGGATGCTGCGGATGCTGTGAGCCAGCACCCACGGCGGGTACACAGTTTGGGGGCTTTGCTGTGGTCCCACCATCAGCCCCATCTTCCTCCCACCTCAGGGCGCCTCATCCAGCCTGGTGGTGAAGTTTGCAGACACGGATAAGGAGAGGACCCTGCGGCGGATGCATCAGATGGCGGGGCAGCTGGGCATCTTCAACCCCATGACCATCCAGTTCGGTGCCTACGGGGCCTACACGCAAGCGGTAGGAGCTGGTGCAGACCAGGGGCTTTGGGGGAGCCCCGTGGGCGGAGGGGGTGGTTTGGCCCATGAAAGCACCAGTGCCAAGGGGTGTGGATGCCTGGCAGGGCTGGCGTATCCCTGTTTAGGGCCACACAGGGCTTCCCCCCCACAGCTGAGGGTGGCTGTAGGGTGCAGTGGTCCCATATTTAGCGTCACCAAGACCTCCTCTTGTCCCCGGGTCTGGCAGTGCGTGGCATTTATCCTGCTGAATCCATCCAAGGCAGAGATGGTGATTTACCCTCCCCTCTCCCTCCTTCTCTCTGCCTCTTGCTCTCTGTTCCCTTTCCCCATTTCTTTCCCAAAGATCATGCAGCAGCAGGCAGCCCTGATGGCGGCTGCGCAGGGCACCTGCCTCAACCCCATGGCTGCCATCGCTGCCGCCCAGATGCAACAGATGGCCGCCTTCAACGTCAGCGGGCTGGTGGCTGCCCCCCTCACCCCCTCTTCAGGTAGGACCCCTGCGTTTTCCACTTGGCACCCTCGGGGGGCACTCTCAGGGTGATGCCGGCGCTGACGCCGCGCTCCCGCAGGTACAAGCACCCCTCCGGGGATCAGCACAGCGCCGGTGCCCAGCATCGCCACACCCATTGGGGTGAACGGCTTCAGCCCGCTGCCGCCCCAGACCAACGGGCAGCCCGCCTCCGAGACCATCTACACCAACGGCATCCACCCCTACCCAGGTAAACCCCGGGGCTGGGGCTGTGTGCTTGGCTCATGCAGGATGCTCAGGGGTGCTCCCCATCGCAGGAGCACGCTGGATGAACCAGCCGCATGCTCCCGTGGCATCACTGCAGGGAGGAGGGAATTCAGGCAGGGAGCGGCTCTGCCCCTCCATGGCAGTGCTTGGCGAGGAGCCCTTTCCTGCGGGAGCTGCGCGTGCATCCCTGGCTTTCTCTGGCTTACTCTGTCTTCCTTCTTCTTTCTCTTCTCTTCCCAGCTCAAAGCCCCACGGTGGCAGACCCCCTCCAGCAGGCCTACGCCGGCATGCAGCACTATGCAGGTCTCAAACTTCGCTTCCCACTCCTTCCCTCTCTCCCTCTTTGCTCCTCACCCTTGATTTTGGGAGGTGAACATCACCCTGGGGTTGAACACTGGATCCCTCGTGCAAATTTTGGATGGTGCAAAATGAATTTTAATACCCACGAGGCTGAGAGTACTCTGTGGGGGAGCCCTCGCAGTGGTATTGAGGAGAGGGGCGAGATTTGGGAGGTGACGGAGGGCCAGCTCCACACCAAGACACCGGAAGTCTTTGGATGTTCATGATGTGACCAAATCTGATGGCCGCGGACATGGGCCATGGAAAGAAGGGAGTCGGAGCCTCCCGTGGAAGCACATCAAACCCAGCAGCCATTTAATTAGGAGCACTGACAGCAACATCCAGGCTTGCAACAGAAAATGAAGTTTTGGACCCCAAATTTCTGAGGTTTTTCAGCCAAAATTACCATCTTTCCTCAGCCTTGAGGCCATATTACTGCTATCACCAGGATCCCTTCTAGGAGAGCTGTTCCCACACCCCTGGTGTGCCGGGAGGGGTGGGAAAGGCAGAGCCAGCAGCCATGGAGCAGGGGACATCCCTCCGTCGCAGGTGGCAGCAGGGGACATGCCCGTCCCAGCCCTTTCCGTGGCTGGGGCGGCTGCCGTGGCCTCAGCTTCTTGTTTCTCTCTTCCAGCAGCATATCCCACTGCCTACGCTCCCATCAGCCAAGCCTTTCCCCAGCAAGCGCCCCTCATCCCGCAGCAGCAGCGAGAAGGTGAGGGGTGGGGGTCGTCCCGCGTGGGGCCGGTGGCTCCTCGGTGTCCCCCTGCGGTGACCCCACCTCGCGGCTGACGTGTCCTGTCCTTTGTGTGTCACCCAGGTCCCGAGGGCTGTAACCTGTTTATTTATCACCTGCCCCAGGAGTTCGGGGACGCAGAGCTCACGCAGATGTTTTTGCCTTTCGGCAACGTCATCTCTGCCAAAGTCTTTGTGGACCGTGCCACCAACCAGAGTAAATGCTTTGGTAAGTCCCAGGGTGTGGCTCTCCCTGGTGTCCCAGCTCGGAGCTCCAGCTCTCCCCGGTCCCCAGCTCAAGGTTCCAGTCATCTTTTACATCTCAGCTTGGAGCTCTGGCTCTTCCTCAACATCCCAACTCAGGAATCTGGCTCTCTTCAGCATCCCAGTTTAGGGACCAGTCTCCAGCTCCGGAGTCCCATTCTCCCTGGTCTCCAGCCTGGAGGTCCAGCTCTCCTAATATCCTGGCTCAGGAGGTCTGTCTCTCCCCCAAATCCGAGCTCAAGGGTTTGGCTCTCCCCAGTGTTCCCAGCTCAGGGCTCTGGCTCTTCCCGACAACCCAGCTCAGAGCATCTCCATCTCGGGTGTCTATCTCTCCCTGAAGTCCCTGCTTGGGAGTCTGTCTCTCCAGCATCTCAGCTTGGGGATCTGTCTTTCCCTGGTCTCCAGCTCAGATGTCCATGTCTCCCTGCTGTCCCCTGCCTGGGGGTCCAGCAGGTCCTGTGTACCTACAGACCCTGTCAGCTTGGTGTCCCCACAGACTCTTTCTTTGCGGTGTCTTTGGAGGCCCTGTCACCTCAGGGTCTCTGCAGACCTGGCCCCCAGGTATCCCCTGAGCCCACACATCTCATCCTGGTGTCCCTACAGACCCCATCACCCTGGTATCTCCACGTACCTGCAGACCTTGGTATCCCCACAGACCCCATCACCTCAGCGTCCCTGCAGCACCTATCACTTTAACAGACCTTGTCACCCCAGTGACCCCACAAATCCCATCCCATAGTGTCCCTGCAGACCATTCCAGTGTCTTGTAGACCCTCTTATGTCCTCACAGCTGTCACCTCAGTGTCCCTGCAGACCTCGGTGTCCCTGCGGGTGCCATCACCTGTCACCCAGTCCCCTGCAATCTGAGGCTGTGATGTTACCCCAGAACCCCCTCTCCCAGCACTCCCAGACCGGGACCATTCCCCAGGATTTCAGTGCCAGGGTTGAGGCGAGGCAGCCGCCTGCGATGTGTGCCATGACCACCCGCTGTGTCCCCTCGCCACCAGGTTTCGTCAGTTTTGACAATCCGACGAGCGCTCAGGCGGCCATTCAGGCCATGAATGGCTTCCAGATCGGCATGAAGAGGCTAAAAGTGCAGCTAAAGCGGCCGAAAGACGCCAACAGACCCTACTGACCCCAGCTCAGCCTGCGGAGAGGTGAGGGGGCCTGGCCCTCGGGACGTGGCAGTCATGGAGCGTGCCTGTGCTACATCCCCGGGTGTGTGCAGGGATCTCTGCCTGGCACCACCCACCCGATGGATCTGGGTCCCTCCCTCCGTCCTTCCCCCGCTCCATCCCCCGGGAACAGGCTGACGGCCCTTTCCTTCTGTTTCAGGTCGGACGTCCCGCGGTGTCTGACGACTTTCCCCTTCCCCAAGTGCAGTATCCAAACCCGTAACTCTCTTTCTTTGCAACACATCCCGGAGGAGGAAGAGGAGGAGGAGGCAGTGAAGGAGAAAATGGCGAAGAAGAGAGTGTTTTGGTCGTAGCTTTTCCTTTTTGAATTTTTTCCCAAACTGGTCTTGTTTGTTGTTTAACGGGAATGAGAGGAAGACAAGGAAGGAGGGGAGCGATGCGGCGCCGGGGCTGCGATTCGCTGCCGGCCGCTTGCCGGGACTCACCGGATCCCTCGCCGGGAGCAAGGCCGATGGCTCCGGGCAGCCGGGCCACGATCTACCTTTGTTTTTTGGGGTTTTTTTTTAAAGCACTCATTTGCTGCTACCGATTTCCCAGGAGAAGCGAGGAAAAGAGGCTCCAAATGGATTCTTAAACCAAAGCCGGTGGGACGGGACCAGCCTCGGGCACTTCACCTGGAGGATGCTTGTTTGGAAAATAAAGAAAAACGGCGAGATTTTCCTTTTTCCCTGGATTGGGGGAAAAAAAGAATGATCAAAGTATGTTGGACTTATAGAAGATATATATAAATAAGTATATATATATATATATCCCATGGAGCAGGGTGGCGGGACACGCGCTTCCCCTGCTTGTCACTGGCACAGGGACATAGGATTACTTGTTTCAGAGTCATATCATTCCTTAGAGTTTAGGGACCAAAGGACTATTGCTTTTTTTAAATATATCTATAAATAAATTAATTTAAAAAAAAAAAAACAAAAAACAAAACACACAAAAAAATGTCGGGAAAGGAGGAGAAAATCCAACAAAAATTAAGAAGGTTGAGTAAAACCCTCGGGCATTCAGAGCCACGAGCGTTTCCTACAGGGCTCGGATTTGGGGGGTTCAAGGGCTCGGTTTTGGGGGCCAATTCGTGGCTGGGGATTGGGGGGATGCAGAGGGGACTTTTAGGGAGGGCTGCAGTGGCTCCCCCAGCTCCATGGCCCAGGGGGATTTGGAGCCCCTCGGTCGCCTCTGGCAGAGGGAGGAGTGATGTGGTTCTTTGCATTCTGGGTTGGTTTGGGGGGATTTTTGGGTTGGGTTTTTTTTCAGCCAAAAAAAACTTAAAAAAAAAAAAGAAAAATGTGAGGTTTCGGCCGAAATGAAGCAAAGCGAAATAAACTTATTTTGTCAAAATCGTCACCCTGCTTGGTTCTTTGGAGCAATCGCCGCCGCGTCCACCACCCAGACACGACACCAGGGCCCCCTTTATGGCCACCTCGGTTCCAGCTGGGCCGGAGCATCCCGGAATTGGTGAAGCTGGGAGAGGACCGTAGGCCTCTCTTTTTATTTGCTTTCTCCCAGGAATTGCTATTTTTTGGAGGAATTCACCGTGGCTGCAGAGGGAATCAGGACAGGACACAGCCCTGTGGTTTCATGGATCTTTCCAGGTGACAGAGGAGCTTCACAGAGATGTGGCTGTGTCCCACGGGATGTCCCTTTGCACCTGTGGGTACAGCTGAGCAACTGCCGTGATCCCGGGAAAGTGACTTATTTTTTATTTGAGGAGTTTAAAAACCCCAAACCCCACCAATTTAAGCAAAAACCTCCCAAGGGGTGGGTGGCAGGGCCGGGGGCGAGGGAATGGGCACCAGCTCAGGTTTGGGTGGCCCTTGGGAACATGGAGCAGCCAGCGTGGGATGAGTAGGGATGGACAGATGTTGGGATCCATCCAGAGGGGACAGAGGGCAGGGACATGACAGAAGTGACACTGAGTGCACCCCCTGGTGTAGTGAGCCTGTCAGGACTCCGGTGGTGAGTGTACCAAAACCAGGATAATTCTTACACTGATTCTTAAATCCCATCATAAATCCTGGCTGACATCACGGCCTCACGCTGCTGTGACCGACCCGAGGAGCCCCTGGCCCATGAGGACCTGCAGTGCCCAGCCCCCTCTGCCTGCGCTGAGCCCTGGCAGCCTCTGCGCTGTCTCTGCTGGGTTTCCATCCAGGTTTGGGTATAGCAGGATGCAGCTGTGCTGGCACTGCTGCCGTGTCTGTGGAGTTACTGGGATTGGCTTGGGCTGACATAAAATGCTGTCCCTGGGAGGCTCCTTCTGGTTTGAGTCTCTCCTGCCGCACTGGTGCCTGAGGGGGCTCCTCTGTGGGGTCCCACGTCCCTATCCCCGAGGCACAATCCCTTCTCCGTTGTGTTCTGCCTCCACAGCACCATCCCTTTGCCATGCTGTGATGGGGGAGTGGCTCCCACTCAAAGCTGCATCAATTCCCCAGGACACTTCCCCACCATCCCACCCCTTCCCCTCAATCCTATCCCTTCCCCATGAACCTATCCTTTCTGTATGATCCCCCTTCCTCTCAATTCCATCCCTTCTCCAAGATACCATCCCTTCTTTCTCGTGATCCCATCCCTTCCCTGTGCCCCTATCCTTCCCCAGGTTCCAATCCCTTCCCTGTGCCCCTATTCTTCCCCCACATTCCCACCCCTTCCTCTGAATACCATTCCTTCCCCATGACCCCATCCTATCCCTTTCCTAAGATCCCATGCTACCCCTCTCCTGTGCCCCGCCCTTTCCTCACAATCCCATTCCCTGTGCTCCCATCCCTTCCTCAGCATCCCCTTCCCATAACCCACATTTCAATCCCAGTTAAATCCATGAACACTGATTGCTTTTTTTTTTTTCCTCTGTTTTTGGGTTTGTTCTGGTTGGTTTTTTTTTTTGCTTCGGTTTCTCATCGTCGATAAAAACATCATCGCTGCCAACGCCAGGAGGGGCGGCCCCCGGCCACGCCGGACCCACGGCTCCTTCTCCACGCTGCCACAGGGTTGGGGACAGTGGGAAGGGGACAGGGAGGGGATAAGGGACTGCTGAACCCGCCTGGTGCTCACAGGGTGCCCGACGCCTATGTACAGGTGGAGCCGCGGCGTCGCCCCAGCTCTGCCCTGCCCGGGGGGCTCAAAACCTGCTCAGCCCCTGCCCAGCCTTGCCCGGGGGCTCGCTTGGTGCCCGGGGGGTTCCGGGGTCCCACTGCCACCGCCGGTGCTCAGTTTGTGTACACCTGAGTCCCAATCACACGCATGATCTCCTTCTGGATTTTGGGGTCCTGAGTATTGATATTGGCGTCTCCCACTTGGCCGTCTTCGTACCTGGAAGGGGAGAAGGGGGTGAGCGGGGTCCCGCAGGGGCCCCGCAGGTGCCGCAGGGTGGATGCAGCCTGACTCACACAAAGAAGAAGCGTGTGCAGACGTGGTCCGAGACGGGGCAGACCCAGATGTTGCCATGTTTCTGCAGGTCCTTGGAGGTGATCACTGCCGGGGAAGGGGCTGTTGGACACGGGATGGGGGACAGAGGGCCCGTCTGGGGACAGCCCATTGTGGGGACCCTCCAACCCTCCACCCTCACCCTCCACTGCTGAGCCCACGGCTGCTGTCTGTCCCTCCCCATTATGTCCCCATGTCCCCACACCTTCGCAAAGCGCGATGCAGTTCAGGTTGCGGCTCTGGAGGAAGCGGGACTGGATGGAGCGGGTCTGCGGGAACAGCAGCCGGTGTCACCACCCTGTCCCCAGCACCCACAGGTGCCATGTGCCCATTCCCATCCTGCCCCGGTGTCCCCCGGCCCATCACCTGGGGGATGGTGTTCATCCGGTTGTACCGCTGCACCAGCTCATCCTTCGATGGCATCCGGTGCTGCCCTTTCCCCATTCCTGTGGCAGAAGCAAGGCAGTGGCTGTCACTCCCTCAGGGAACAGCCTGGGTGATGTGGGGACACATGCCACAGACAGGGATGGCCACCCTCAGCGCTCCCACCCTGCAGCTGAGCCCTGGGAACCCCCCAAAATTGTGCGCAGCAGCTTTTGAAGCCTAGAAAATGCTGGGGGTTTGATTCTTTGGTGTGTGGGAAAGCCCTAACCTGGCTGGGAAGAGGCTGGTGTGGATGGGATGGACATGGGATGCTGCCACTCGTGCGTGGCTTCTCCAGCCAGCACGATGCCAAACCTCCCCGGGCCCATGCAGGGAGTGGGAACGGGAGCACAGGCAGGACCGGGCAGCACAGGCAGCCTCTTACCTGAGTATCCAAAGGAAATACTGGAGATGGGGCTCAGATAGATGCCCTTGCCATAGGCTGCTCCATGCAGCTTGCAGGAAAATACCAGGGTGAGCGTGGTGGGATCACCCCAACAGCTTGGGCACGGTGGTAGTGGAGGAAGCCTGGCACTTCCCAATATCTGCCCCCTCCCTGCCTTCCTGTCCCCTCCCTGCCTGCCTGCTGTCCCGGGGTGTGCTGGGCGCAGGCGGCGGAGCGGTACCTGCAGTTTGGTGTAGGAGGCGTTGACCAGCCCATTGCGGAGGATGGAATGCCAGTTCTCAATGTGAGAGCCACTGCAAAGAGCCAGCCCCACGTCAGCCCCTCGTCCATCAGCCCCACGGTGCCCACCCGGGGGGTTCCTGCCGTCCCCCCACCTCGGCAACTCACTGGAAAGCGAAGGTGCTGCCGTAGAGTTTCTTGGCTGTGCGGAACCGGGCTTCCTTGGCCGGGGGGCTGCTGAGCAGGAGGAACTGGTGGGAGGTGTGCATGAACTTCAGCTGCTACCAGGGGAACGGGAAGAGCAACGGCAGTGCCAGCAGGAGAGAGGACAGACAGACAGACAGACAGAGATCATGCACGGCCGCCCAGCCCCGGGTCCGGCCCAGCCTGGCTTCGGCCACTCCAAGTTTGCCAGAAGGGTCCTTGGCATCCCTGTCTCGTCCCCGTCCCACAGCCCATGTCAAACATCCCCCTTCCTAAACCCCATCTCCTGCCTCCCACATCTCCCAGGCTCCAACCCCACCCAGAGGGATCCATCCTACATCCCAGACCCTTCCATCACCCATCCCATATCCTTACATGCCTCATGCTGCATCCCACAGCCCATAGCCTACACTCCACCTCCTATATCCCACATCCCACATGCCATACCCTCCCTCCCGCACTCCACCTGGAGCTTGGCCCGGCCCCTTACCCTGCTGAGAGGCAGCTTGACAATGTGGGATCTGTTGCTGGAGATTATCCTTGGGAAGAGGAGGAGGAAAAGAAGGAGGGTCAGAAAGGGTGGTCCCAATCTGCTCTGAGACCGCTGGATGCTCGTGACCCCCCAGGAGAAAGGAGATGAGAGGGTTGTTCCATGGACGCCTGGCTGCCCCCCAGCCCATCCCGTGTCCCGAGGAATGTGGGGCAGTGGGAGGGACGAGGGGCAGCGGGAGAGGGCTGCAGCACCCTTGGCCTTACCACTGCAGGAGGGGATGTGCCAGGGGGTCCAGCTTGTCCATTTGCTTCTTGATCTCCAGGTAGGACCCCTGGCAGAGGCAAGAGGGGGTGCAGGTGGGTCTCCCGGCACCCACCCAGCCACGGGCATAGAGAGATCAGCACCAAAATGCCACTCCCGGCTTGGATCCTACACAGGGGAGGTCACATGGGACCACACGGGTGCGGAGCCATGCCACATACCTGGGTCATCTCCCGGATGGACATCACACTGTCCAGGGCCTTCTGCAGCCTCTCGTAGTTCTTCTTCTGCACATGGGGCAAGAGAGGGGTGGCCATCAGAGGGGTCCTTGGGGCTCCCCGTCACCCCCTGGTGTGGGGGAGTGTTGGCCCCCCAGCATTTACCTTGGGGTTGAACGCCAGAGTTTTGGGGTCATTGGGGTCCACCACAGAGGGGTAAGGCTCGAAGATGATGCTCTTGCGAGGGGACTCGAGGGCAGCGCGGCACATGGCCACCAGCAGATCCACCACCTTGGGGCAGAGCAGGGACTGAAGGGGCAACCCCCCGTGGGGCTGGCGGGGTCACCACCGCGCCCAGCCCTACCTCGGCACCTGTGGCCACCTCCTCGGCTGCGCCGGACATGACGCCCAGGGTGTAGAAGGAGAAGACGCAGAGCTCCCGGGTGCACACGGCCGGCTGCGGAGGGGACAGGGGCGTGGTGAGGGCCAGGGACGGTGACACAGGGGCACAGCCCGCACGCAACCCGGCCCTGCCATCCCACCTTGAGCATGGAGCCATTCTGGAAGACGTGCTGCTCGTCACACACCACGCAGTACTCATTGAGCGTCGGGATCCGCTGCTCCGCGTACTTCATGATCTGAGGGGCAGGACGGAGGGAGTCAGGCCCTGCCACGGACGTGGAGCTTGGGGGGATGCTCCAGGCGGTAGGACAGGGATGAGTGGGATGTGGAACAGTGAGAAGGATACTCTGGGCATCAGGATAAGGATGAGCAGGACATGGGGTAGTGGGGAGAATGCTCCACATAGTAGGATGTGGGTAAGTGGGATGTGGAGCAGCGGGGAGGATGCCCTGGGCAGCAGGATGTGGATAAGTGGGACGTGGAGCAGCGGGCAGCAGCAGCTCCAGAGCAGGCTGAGGATGAGTGGGACGCAGGACTCTCACCTGGACGAGGAAGCCATACTCCAGTGTGGGGATGTTCTTGCAGTGGCCGCCAACCTGTGACGGAGCCGGAGCGGAGCCAGCTGCGTTATCCCCTTTCCCACACGCACCCCCAGTTCTGCGTGGCACGGGCAGCCCCCAGCTCCCCCCGGCACAGCAGGACCCCCGACATGCCAAAACCCTGGCACAGCGGGACCCCTGACATTCCGACACCCCCTGGCACAGCGGGACCCCCAGCATGCCAAACCCCTCCCAACACAGCAGGACCCCCAACATCCCAACACCTCCAGCACAGTGGGACCCTTGACATGCCAACATCCCCTGGAATACTGGGACCCCCAACATGCCAAACCCCTCCTGGCACAGCAGGACCCCCAACATGCCAACACCCCCTGGTCTAGGGGAGCCTTGACATGCCAAACCCCTCCCAGCAGAGTGGGACTCATGACATCCAACCTTCCCTGGGCACAGTGGGACCATGGCTATTCCAACACCCCTCCTAGCACAGCAGGACCCCCAACATCCCAACGCCTCCTGGCACAGCAGGACCCCCAACATGCCAATGCCTCCTGGCACAGCAGGGATGCAGCACCAAGAGTGGGGTAAAATCCCACTGGATTCCACAGCCAGGCCCCAGCTCCCCAAGAGCGCCCCAGAATGGGGACAAGAAACCCTGCAGGGGCTCCCCCCATGCCACTGGGGTCCCAGCACCCCACGACAAATGATCTGACCCCAGAGGAGCCCCTGGGAAGGGGAAGAAGAGGAAAGCAAACCCCAAGGCGGGGTGGCACCCACCAGGATGTTGAAGGGGGCAACACCTGCCTGGGTGCTGGCGGGCGGATAACCAAAAACTTCCACCTTGGGATTCTTCACCATGCAGGACATGGAGCGGTTCATCAGGCGGTTCACGCGAGGCTCGGGGATGCCCAGTTTGCCCTTCAGCACTGAATCTTGGATAACAGGGAAGCTGGGGGACCTGTGGGCACAGAATCCCCCTGAGCACCTGTTTGTCACCATTCCCTGCTCCTCCATCACCCAGCGCTGGATTCGCCTGTCGGCTACTCGTTGGGAGCAACCGCCGCCTCCCTGGGATCTGGCAGGGAGCAGCAGCATCCAAGTGGGGAAACTGAGGCACAGTGCCAGGCCTCACCCAGGATGAGGGGACGGACTGCTGGTCCCCTGGGGGACAGCACTGGGACCTTACTTGGGGATGGGCGAGAAGATGCTGAGGCCAGCACAGAACTTCTTGATGGTGCCGCTCGTCTTGAACCAACTGTGCCGCTTCTCCTGCTGGGTCTTGAGGAAATCGTTGCTGAGGTGTTTCCATTGCTGGGATGTGAACATGCCCAGGATCCTGGCAGACAGGGGGGACAGCACCCAGAGGTGGTTGGTGGTCCATGACACATCCAGCCCCTCCTCCTCCCCACACACAGATGCTGGCGAGCCCATCATGGGGTTATGTGGTGGATAAAAGGCGGTGGCACGGGGACATGTGGCACATGGCCAGTTTTGGGGCAGAACAGTGACTCGCTGAGCCACCCCACCCACCACTCTCAGGTGCCCACCACGTTTCAGCTCTTACTTCTTCAGCTGCAGACCCAGCCCGAAGCCCTCCTTGTTGGATGGCTGGAAAACCTCGATGGACGGTTCTGTGGGGACAGAGGAGGACGAGCCGTCGGTGCCACCACTGTGCCTGTCCCGAGGGCACAGGGACACCACCTCCTGCCCGTCCCCACTCACCGGGGCCATCGAGGTACTGGGAGAGGGAGAAGCGCAGGCGGAGGACGATGGGCTCCGTCCGCAGCACCTTCCACGCCGTCGCCACCTCCTCCTGCCGAGGGAGAGCCGCGTTTCGGCACAGCCACGGGACCTCCACCCGGGCAGCGGGGTTTGGGGACCCCCCGGGCGCATGTGCCCACCCTCCCCGTGCCAGCGCTGCCAGGGGCACCCCAGGGACTCACATCGAGGAAGCTGATGTTCACGTGAAGGTCGATGTCCACGTCATCGATGGTCCCGTACTCCCTGTGAAGACACGTGGTGCTGTGGCATGGGGGGCTGGCACGGAGCTGGAACAGTGGCCCGGTGCCCACCGTGCCAGGGTGGGCAGGCTCATGGGACAGTGACACTGGCACGTGTGGCTCCCCATGGATCAAGTGTGCACACAGTGGGGGTGCCCAGAACGTGGATGTGAACCTGGGAATGGCACAACCAGGTGCTCAGTGGATGGCACGGCCAGGTGTCCTAGGGGTGCCGTGGTTGAGTGCCCTGGCAATGGCACAGCTGGATGCCCGGAGATGAGCCAGGTGCCTTGGTAATGCCATAGTCAGGCGCCCCAAGGATGGCTCAGCTAGGTGTCTGAAGATGGCACAGCTGGGTGCCTGGGGCTGCCACAGCTGGATGCTCCAGGGATGCCATGTCTGGGTGCTCAAGGACAGCAGAGCCAAATGCCCAGGGGATACTGTGGCCAGTGTCCTGGCGAGGGTATGTCTAAGGGATGGCTCAGCCAGCTGCCTGGGGATGCCATGGCCAGATGTTCTGGTAAAACCACGGCCAGGCGTGCCTGAGATGGCTTGACTGGATGCCTGGGCACAGCACAGTTGGGTACCCGGGGACAGCACAGCTGGATGCCTGGGGATAGCGCGGACGGGTTCCCGGTGGGGCCCAGCTGCGTGCCCAAGGCTGGCAGTGCCTGGGGCGGGGGGCAGCAGGTGCACCCACCTGACGGCCACGGCATTCTCGCTGTAGATCTCCTTCACCGCCTCGATGTCGGCGTCCAGCTGCGGGTGCCGGTACAGGTCGGCGGCGCAGGTCCCCTGCGGCACAGCGCCCACAGCACCGTCACACCCGGGGCCGCTCGCAGCCTCCAGCAGCCCCAGGCCTGGGATCGGGCTCAGGTTTGGGGTTCCTGAGCCCCACGTGGCACCCGTGGGACCCAGCACCCACCTGGACGCCATAGAGGAACTCCTCGGACTCATTGTCCCCGTCGGAGTCATCGTCCGTCCAGTACTGGCCCTTGAGGTCCTGGGGGCAGAGGGTTGGGAGGCAGCAGGGATGGGGCAGAGGGTTGGGAAGTGGATTGGAGGAGCACATTAACAGGGAGGGAATTAGGGGGGAGCAAACTGGGGGAGCTGGTTCTGGGGAGAGGGTTGGGGGCAGCGGACTGAGGGA
>WEIT01018850.1:353809-373603 GCA_013389985.1 Dryoscopus gambensis | reverse complement strand
GAACGGAGCGCGGGGTCCCGCTGCGGCTGCCGCCCGGTTCCTGCTGGCCGGGCCGTGCCGGAGGAGCTGCTGGGAGGCTGAGTCAGAGGCAGACGGAGTGAGGCGCCGGGCCGCCCCCCCGCCCTGTGCCTGCACTCACGGAAGAGCCGGCAGTTCCCCGAAGGGCATCAGCTTAAATCAGTGTCCGGCTCACTGCACCCACCACTGATGCTGCAGCCTCTTCCCGGCCCCCCCCAGGAAGAGAAGGCCCCTTCCGAATTAATCTTCTCCCGTAATTGGGCCTACTTAAACACGTCCAATTGATATAGACAGTCTCTTGAACTGTGAAAACCTTTGAAACGTGTTAAACCGCCTTTGCAGGGCTACCAGGGCATGAATAACGCTTTTGTCGGTGGACAATGGCAACCTCCCGAGTGTCTCCTCAGACTACTAAAAGTAGACGGCAATCTCTAAAAACCTGCTTTGTTCTGATAAAGCGACTCGGTATCGGCGAGGCCCAGGTTAAGAAAAAAAAAAACAACAGTGTTTTATGGAGGTTTTTGTCATGTTAAAGTGTTAACTTTCCTGCTGCTGCTCATCATGACTTGCCTTGGCTCAAAGGTGCAATGACAAAGAGGTTTTTGGTTACTCAGACACGTCCAGGGACTTGAGCAATTAGGAGTGCTTAATTTAAAAAAAAACCAAAAAAACCCAAAAAACCACCAAAAGTCTGAAGAGTATAGTTTCACTCCCGATATCCCGTTTATAGAGCAGAATTCTGGCTAATATAAAGGAGTTGGATGGGTTAATGGGCCGGGCTGATGCCAGTGGGTTTCCAGCCCGTCACCGGATTAAGCAGAAGGTTTTTGTGCGAGGCAGGAAGCACTGCTGCGAGCCACGTGCTCGAACCGGGGACTTCTGCCTGTGAAACCCTTCCAAGAAACTTCGCTTTCACTAGATTAAGAGCTTGGGGAGTCTGCAGCAGCCTGCATTTTTTTGATTGCCTACTCCTTTAGCCGTCTGAAGCTATTATTAAAACCTTCATTCATTGCTGTTAGCCGGAGTGATCCACCGCCGGCCTTAACTTCCTTTCCACCCAACGAGTTGATAATTTAATTTGATGGGAACAAGACGTTTCCCAGGCCCGCTGGAGCACGTGCTGGTCCTTTATCTCGCGCCTGGCTGTTGTTCTCCCGGGGGAAGATGGAGCCGCAGCGGGTGGTGATGGATGGCACGTAGGGAATGGGGCTGCAGTACCGGGGCGCTGCCACGTGCAGCAATCTCCGTCCTGGAGTGGGGATGCAGCACAGTGGTCTACACTTCTGCCTAGTTAAATGTGAAAAGAAAACCCCCAAGCTTTCTTTTGTCGTGTTAACCAGGTTTTTACAGCTTGCCTGAAGGCAGGCAGGTGCTTTTTGCCAGGCCGAAAGGCTCCTTGGCCTCTGCAAGGTTAAGCCTGTAGGTGTGTCCTACAAATACCCTCAAGATAAGTCTTTCTCGTCACCAAACGCCCGATGCTTGTCGCCTCCTCTTTATTTTTTTAGTTAAGCCTTTCAGGGAGGGCGGCTCAGCAAAGGCACGGCTGAGCCAGCAGCACACGGGGAAGGTGCCAGAGCCAGTCTGACCTTCCTGTTCCCCACTGCCAAAAAGCTGGAGAGGCATCTCCGTTGTGGGTCTCTCCTCCCGTGGATCCTCAGCTCAATGCCGGGGAGAGCGTCGGCCAGCCGGGAGCAGGTGCTGGCTCCTGGGTTCCATCCAGGCTTGCAGAAAAGGGGTGGAATTTTGGGGTGGCCATTTTGTCCTTACGTAACGGCGAGACACCACCTCTGGCACCGGCTGCCTGGCAGGAATGTGCCGTCCTCCCTCCCTGGGAGAGGGGATGCCAGGCCAGGGTAAAAACCGGCTTCTCTACAGAGCTGCATTTCTCTGTTGCTGGGTGCCTTTAGCCTCTGGAATGAGCAAAGCTGATGTTTTTCTAGGCTTTTTTTGGGAATGTGAAGGCCTGCCTGGTTTCATAACCCTGCCCTGAGCGCTAACTCGAACCATTTCTGCCTCTGGACGGGGACACTGGGCATGAGCAGCCTTGTTCTGCAGCGTCCATGAGGTTGTGTAAGTGAGGCTGACCAGTAAATCCCGACTCATCACCCCCTGGGAGCCTCCTGGCTGGAATTCCTGCAGGCAGTGACACAGCTCTGTGCCGTGGCCTGGGGACAGCCCCTGCTGCTGTTTCCCTTTGTCACCGAGAACAGCAAAGACTTGGCCCTGGGTGGGGATTGCTGCTCCCTCTCCTTTCTCCACCCGCAAGGGGCATATCCGGAGAAACCGTGATTTTAAGGTTTCTCTCATCTGAGCCATAGGATGAGCTGGCTGGAATTAGTCACCTGGCTGCAGTAAAACCAGTCCCGACCTCAAATGGCTCAGTCTGAAATATTCAGGAGCTGAGGAGATACCAGACATCGTTGGGACACCCTGCCTGAAGCATGGGCAGGCCAAGTAATAAATTTGGTGATTTAATGGTTATTCCTTGAGGGATGAATTCAGGTTTATTCAGTGCTGGAAACATTCAGGCCCTGTAGGGTGTTGCTCACCTCCCCCTTCCTCGCTCTGCCCAGACTGAGTGCTCCCTGTTTTCTGGTGTCCTTGAAGTCCTTGCTCCTCTGTTTAATTTTAAAAAAAGCGGAGTAGTGGGAAATGCCGGACATTCCTGTTATAAATACGAGACTGGTCATTCCAGTAGAATTCAGTTGATGCCTTGTAAATGCACGGTGATGGAAGGCAGGAGGGAGTATTAAAAAGTGACTCTTGGTGGTTGTGGGCACAGTGCTGTGGAGAGATGGGTGTTTGGGGTACTTTCTGGGTCCTGCGTTTCTGCTGTCGCCCCTGGACAAGGTCACTGTGTCTGCAGTTAATTTTTCTGAGCCCTCTGAACTGCTGGAAAATCTTGTGAAGGGGATTCTGGCTGGGAAGTGAACTTTTCCTTTCTCTATTAAGACTTCAAGGGTTTTAAAATTATATTTGCCAATTACTTGAGTGGGTGGGGGATTTCCATAAGGCAGGGAGAATTCACCTGACTACTTTTAATAAGCTTCCAAGTCATGCTCTGGCTGCAGTTTCCGTGTCAGGATACCGTTGTTCCGTATTCCTCTTGTTCCTAGAAGCTGTGCAAACCTGATTCCCTGTGCGTGGAGGTCATTTCCCAGCAAAGGCTTGTTTTTTTTGGCATCTAAGGAAGCTGACGCTGCTCTGCAGGTGTCGGAGGGTGCAGCAGCAAGTGTTAGAGGGCTGAAACACAATGTTTTAGGACTGACCAGAGGGTTTTCCTATAATAATGAGACTTTGTTGGGCTTTTTATGTGGGCAGACCTTCTTGTAGTGACTCCAGTGAATCAGCAGCTTCTGGCAGGACTGAGGGAAAAGAGGCTTTGCCAGGTCAAATTATGGTTTTTGCTGGCCTGGCTGCTGTGCGGCGCATGGCAGCGCGGCGAGGGTGAGTCAGGGCTGCCTGCGAGAGGATCTGCACGTACGTGAGGAAGGGCTGCGGAGCAGGGGAGGAGCATCAGGCCAGCCAGCGGGGCCGCTGCGGCACCGGGACGGCACCGGGCAGGCTGGCGGGGCATGGCCTGCCCTGCCCTTCGCTGGGCTCAGTCCTGCCAGCTCTGGAAGAGTCTTTGGGTTTATTGGTGCCTCTGTGTCGAAGCTGGATGTGCTGAGCTGGCTGGTGTGTGCCCCTTGCACCATTCCGTGGTTTATTGGTGGGCTTTGCCTGCCTGGGGTGGGCAGAACAAAAGCTCAGCTCTGTTCCTGCTCTGTCCCAGCTTTTAGCTGAGCCCTAGCTCATGTTTCTATGAGCATATCTTGGAGATGAAGGCAGCTCCTGCCTGCTCTCAATATCACCCATGTGCCCAGGGCATGGAGTTCAAAGTCAAACCAATCTTTAAAGGCAAAATGAGTGATCTGCCCATGCCGATAGCCACCACCTTGCATCACTCTTTTACCGGAGGCTTTTGTAATGCTGGGACTCTAGCCTGGGCAGGTCCAAGAGACAAAAAGCTTTTAGCTGCCACTGCTACTTGAGAACAAAATTATTGCAATTAGAAATGCCTGGAGCACTGGCACTGCTGTGAAATGAGTGTCCTCCCATCCCAGTGGACTGTTAAAACTTCAGCTCAGCTTCCTCTTGGGATTACAGGCTGGTCCTGCTGTTGTAGGGACTCTAGTCCAGAGGAGGCAAACAGCCTGAGTTCAGAGAGATTTTTTAATCCAAATGTTGAAAAATACAACCAGCTTTAAACCTTGTGATAGATTTCTGCTGCTGTGGGTGAAGGGGGAGTGCTGGGGGCGGGGGAGACCTGCAGCATCTTCAGTCAAAGAGAGACTTTGAGTGTATTAAATCTTCAATCTTTTGTGTATTCTCTGCCAAGGTGTTGTGTTTAATCAACTCAAGTCTGATTGCTTGTCCAGGCTTAAAGGATGGGGTTTAGGCTTAGGCAGACTTTGCCGTGATTAGGTGCTCCTGGGCAGAAGGTTGCCCGTGTTCGGGTGTGCCGCAGTCACGCCAGCGCCGAGCTGCCCCGGTCCCAAGTGGGATGGGAAGTGCAGTCGAGGCCTATAGGAGAAATGAGTGGAAAGCTGGGAGGGAGGAGGCAGAACTTCTGCCTGCGCACTCAAGTGCTTGAATTTTGTTGCGTTGTGTAGCTCCAAGGGAAGACTGGCAATGAAGAGAAGCTATGAAGGGAACATCTGCATAGAAGGCAGGTGAGCTTTGGGTGGTCCATGTGGGGGATGACATGGAAATAGAAATGTCTTGCGTGTTAAGACTCTCAAGTAGGAACATAAAGATAGTTTGATCCAGTAGCAACTTTCTTGTTATCTCCATATTCATCACGTGGGTGTGTAGGTGTCTCTGCTTGATGGGCAAGTTGGGGTGGGTGATTCCCAAACCTGGCACCGCTTTCTTCCTTTCTAGACACAGGAATCGAGTGACCATGTCAAAGCACCACGATGCAGGGACCGCCTTCATCCAAACCCAGCAGCTGCACGCTGCCATGGCTGACACCTTCCTGGAGCACATGTGCCGCCTGGACATCGACTCGGAGCCAACCATCGCCAGAAACACCGGCATCATCTGCACCATTGGTAGGCTATTCCTAGATAGGAGAGAATTGCGGCTAGGAGCCCACTCCTTGGTGAAACTTGTTAGGGAAATTGTGAGAGGGATCTAGCTTTCATCCCTTGCCAGGGCTGAAATTGTGTGGTGAAGTTCCCGTGTTTGCCTAACCTGTGTTACTGCTGGGAGTGAATCCAGTATCCAGGGAAATGGGAATCGCTTGGGTTCTGCTGCACTCCGTGGGCAAGTTAAAACAATATTTGTTGCTGCAGCGCTGAGCAATGCTGTATCCATTTACCTTTTCTTTTCCACATGAAACAGCCTGGTCTGTGTGGGTTACCTCGTTATTTTTCCAAAGTTAATGTTCAAACTGTTTCTTCCTCCTAGGCCCGGCCTCCCGCTCTGTGGAGAAGCTGAAGGAAATGATTAAATCTGGAATGAACGTTGCCCGACTCAACTTCTCTCACGGCACCCATGAGGTAAGGGTGGGGTCTGAGCTGCTATGGCCCCTGTGTGTCTGCTGATCCTGTCCTTCAGCGAAAAGGGAACTCCAGCTTCATCCAGACCATCCTTTGTTGGGGAAGGTCAAATAGCTGCTTTTGGGGAAAGCGTGCCGATTGTACGTACTGAGCCTGCGTCATTGTTGATAACATTGAGGTGTATTTTCTGAGCCATTTTGAAAGCAATTCAATTCCACACCCTGCCCTGTAGCAGGTAGCCAGGTAACTGGTATTTGGCACTGTGTGCCAACTGCTTGCCGTGAAGTCCTTCAGTTCTTCCTGACATCCTGCTGTTCCCAGAGCTGCTGCTGCCGAGTGAGCAGCAGAAGCTGAGAAGACCTGTCCCTGTTCTGCACCTCTGCAGGAGGTCACACTATCAGTTCATCTCACTTCTTGTTCCATTGCTGGGGGTTTCGCAAGCAGGCGATTGATGAATAACCCTGATCAAAAGGCATCTGTTATTAGGGATTTGATGTAATTATTGTGCCCAGTGGGAAGAACGGGCTCCTGGGTTTTCTGGCGAACTGGCTGCTGTGGGTGCATTCCTGGCACTCTGAAGGTCCTACCATGGAGCTTGGGACATGGTGTGGTGAGCTTAGAAGAATAAGGTCAAAAGAAATCAACACTTCATGACAGTCAAGCCCTTATTGCCATAAATAGCTGAGATCTTCAGTGATACTGGAGGAGCTGAGGATCCCATTCTAGGTTGCCTGAAATGCCACCCTGAGCCTTTCTGCTGAGGGGTTTTTTTTTAACCCTGGCTGCTTTCCAGCGTTCAAAATGTCACTCAGTAGCAGCTGTAGGTGGCTTTACTTAGTGACCCATGAACCTCGTGGTGTGTAACAGCTTGGCCTCTCACCCTCGTGGCCTTTAATGGGCACAGGGCAGTGTCAGGATCAAAAGGGCTGATACTTAACTGTGGGCAGCCATCAGACCTTGACTAACCACCCTGGGATAGTGTCAGTGCGTGCCTTGCAGTTGGGAAATCAGCCTGGAGAAAGGTTAGTGTGGAATAACTGTGCCTCCCAGGAGTCAAATCCTGTGGCCAGGTGGCTCTTGGGCCGGGTGACATATCAGGGAGTTGGTGGCCAGGCTGAAGCTGGGAATTCTCACACCGTTATTGCCCAGTTGCTGCGGTCTGTGAACTCAGCTGAGGCTGAGGACAGGGAGTGTGGCTTTCTGCTTTGTGTGAGGTCTAATTGCACATTTCACACCGATGAGGCTGACTGCAGGTTCTGGTCTGGCTGTTGCCTGCAGACTGTGAGCGTCAGCCATAGCCAGTCCTAAGTTTGTGTGGCTCCTCCAAAATGCTCCAGTTTCCAGTGAAGCCCCAAAGAGTTTCCATCTGTCGCAAGTGCTTCAGTTCTCCTGTCCACCAAAGCATTTAATGGGGCTTGAGCTTTAATAGAGGAGCTTTGGCACCTGCCTGGCTCCCTTTTACATGGAATAAAAATGGCTTTTACCTCCAGTTCTGCCTGCCTGCCTGTTCTGCTTCCCTTCAGGAAGTCAGGCTCCCTAGGAACCAGTTAGTCCTTGATATCAAACTAAAATGGAAAAATCCCAGATGACTTAGTTCAGGTAAGTGTAGTAGCACCCTTGGGGCATGTTTTCTGTGCTGCATCTACCCCCGGTGCAGTTGCCTGGAAAGGTTGAGGCCATTTCAGTCCCAGCTTGCACACCCAGTCAATAAACTGACTCATTTTCCTGTTGTAAAGAGTAATCAGCTGTTGGGTATCTCTGGCCAAGAGCACACGTGTGAACTTTAGCATGGCTTTTTCCAGCCTCACCTTCCTGGTGTGGCTCATTGTCCCCGAGATACCCAAGTTGGTGTGCAGGGCTCGTGTTGGGATGGGTGAGTGGCGTGAGGAACCAGGTGTTCCAGGTGAGCCAGGTCAAACTCTGTCAGTCCGTGTGGCACAGAGGGGAAAGGGTATTTCTTATCTGCTAAAGTCCGTCAAGTGTTACACAACTCTTACTAGTTGTAAGTAGTTAAGGTTATCTCTTAATGTTGTTTAAACAAGTAAAGTAAACTGATCTGCTGGCCATCTGTAGCACATTTGAGGGAGCTGGGATGGGTTTTCTCACAAAACTGTCTTGAAACTGGCAGGATTTAGCAAAATGCTCTCACAAACAAGGTATGGAAGCCAGGCGTGTGGTGCTGGCGTATTGAACTCCTGTCTGTGATTGCTTTGACTCTGGAAATAAACTGTAAATATTTACATGGATAACATTCTTTTAGCAAATAAGGGGAAAGATAAGCACATGGCAGCACGGACCCTGGGGGCAGGCCCCTACAGAGAGGAGCCGGAAGCTGACAGACAGGTGGGCAGTGCGTGATCACCCCGTAGAAAGGCATTTAGAAGGTGCATTGCTAATGTGGGAACACAGGAATGGTTGTGTAGTAAGAGTTACCGTGTAAGGAACTACTGTGTCTTAAAGAAGTGTATAAAACCAGCTTGTTTCCTTTGAATAAACGAACCAGATTCAAATTCAGTCTGAATTTCAATCACCGACAGGCAAATCCTTTATCTCTTGGAATTTAAACCAAAGAGTGAAAAGCCTGTCCACCTGCAGGACTGATAGTGGGTCAGGCTGGAAGTGTGCGTGGGAGTTGGCAGTGTGGAGAGGCATCTTCCCTTGGTCTCATGGGAGGAGGAGCACAGCTGTGTGTACCACTGTGACATTCTTCTGCCATCAGGTGTCTTTCAGTGCACACAATTATCCACCTGCTGGTGCTGTGAATACTCTGCTATGTTGAGTAGGCAAGTGTTCAGGAAAGCTTTTGGAAAAGTTACTCCTAAAGGCCTGTTGATTGGTGAGCCGCCTTCAATTGGCAGATATGTTTCCTCATGGAAAATCACTTCAGCCAGGCCTTGGGACTGTGTCCTTAAGTTGTCCTTCTGGAATTAGAGCTGAGGACACAGCCAGATAACTTCCAGATTCCACCTTCATGGCACGAAGGCCTTTGTATCCTTGCACTCTGCTATGCTGGAAGCTTTGTCTGAGTTAAATTTTGAAGGTAGAGCTGTCAGGTTGCGCAGCCTCTGGGGTGCACAGGAATCTTTTCTGTATGCAGCAGAGTAGAACCAGAGCTTTAACATTTCCATCTTTTTCCCTTTGCCAGTATCATGAGGGCACAATCAAGAATGTGCGAGAAGCCACAGAGAGCTTTGCCTCTGATCCCATCACCTACAGACCGGTGGCTATTGCACTGGACACCAAGGGACCTGAAATCCGAACTGGACTCATTAAGGGAGTAAGTTGCCTTTTTTTTTAATGCCACTTTCTTCACCACATGGACTCAATACCATGTTAAGCCTGTGGCCTTTTCCAAACAAAAAATATCCTATTAAATGAGGTAACAAACCACCTCCCAAAAGTTTGGACAAACTGCTGTGGGCTAGGAGGCGGTGGTGTGCTGGTTTTTACTGGTTTTGTTGTCACACAGAGTGGCACAGCAGAAGTTGAGCTGAAGAAGGGTGCACAGCTCAAAGTGACCCTGGACGATGCCTTCATGGAGAACTGCGACGAGAACACACTCTGGGTGGACTACAAGAATCTCACCAAGGTTGTTGATGTTGGCAGCAAAATCTATGTGGATGATGGTCTGATCTCTTTGCTGGTTAAGGAGAAAGGTGGGTAACTGCCATTCCAGCTCTGCCTGTTTGGTTTTTCCTTAGGACATATTTGTGCTTCCCTCCAGGAACTGTTTCTTAGCTTGCAGTTGTGTGTTAAAGAAAGGAAAACATGGTTCTTGATGCTGTAGTGAGACTTTGAGCTAAATTTCTCTACCTCAAGTGTAAGAACTTTGCAAAAACTTAACTTCAGCTGAGTTTCACTGGACAGGCATCTAAACCCCATCTTGAAAGGGGAATGTGTGGTAGGGCCGTACCACTGTTCATGATCAGCCAGGCTAATTCATGCTCTTAATGCAGGATTTAAGTAGTTTTACAGCACAGACCCTGGGTTTAGTAGTTAGAGACAGAACTAGTTTTAACTGGTAATGTAGAGGCAAGATTACTTCCGTGATATTCCCTTTATAGTGCTGCCTCAACTGCTCTATCCTCAAGGCTCTAATCAGTGAGAACGTAGGGAGTGGGAGGTGAGGCTTTGAGGTGCTCAGTGTGGTGTTGCAGGGCTCTGTGTGCAGAACTGCAACTTACTAGCTTTTCTTGGGGGAGGCAATCCCAACCTCCTGCAGGGAACAGCTGGTATCTTATCCAGGAACAGCCTAGAAGTTGTTTTAGACCAATCTATTGTGTTCCCAAGGGTAAACTGCAAACTCGTGTGGTACAGAAATGCTCTGAGGAGACGGGATGCGCTTTTTATCGCGTGTGCGGCTGTTGGCAGAGCAGTTCCCAGGCAGGGAGGTGGTGTGGGAGCTGGCTGCGGGAGCTATCCCATAAACACTGACCGTGGGAACGCGTGTTTCAGGGAAGGACTATGTCATGACGGAGATTGAGAACGGTGGCATGCTTGGCAGCAAGAAGGGCGTGAACCTGCCCGGCGCTGCCGTCGACCTGCCCGCCGTCTCCGAAAAGGACATTCAAGACCTAAAATTCGGTGTGGAGCAGAACGTGGATATGGTGTTTGCTTCCTTCATCCGCAAGGCTTCTGATGTCCACGCTGTCAGAAAGGTGCTGGGGGAAAAGGGAAAGAACATCAAGATCATCAGCAAGATCGAGAATCATGAGGGCGTGCG
This sequence comes from Dryoscopus gambensis, assembly GCA_013389985.1. NCBI lineage: Eukaryota > Metazoa > Chordata > Aves > Passeriformes > Malaconotidae > Dryoscopus > Dryoscopus gambensis. Next base: position 363,316 of record WEIT01018850.1, on the reverse strand, counting down.
CAGGTGAGCTTTGTGCATGGTATGCTTTGGGTTAATCACACTGAAATAAAGCAACTCGTACTCCCTTTTTATGGCTTCAGACAGCTTTGTGGAGCACTGAATACGTGCTGTGCCTTGCTCCTGCTTTTCTTCCTCCTTCCTTGGCATTGCAGGAACTGAAACAGCCCATGGAAAGCCTGTGTACTCCTTTCAGGGGAAGACAGACAGATGGGAAGGTGCTTTGCAGAGCAAATGGGATAACACAGCTCTTCTCTCACTGTCAGGTTTGATGAGATCATGGAGGCCAGTGATGGCATTATGGTGGCCCGCGGTGACCTGGGAATCGAGATCCCAGCTGAAAAAGTCTTCCTCGCCCAGAAGATGATGATTGGGCGCTGCAACAGGGCTGGCAAACCCATCATCTGTGCCACTCAGGTACTGGAAGCACACTCTTGGCTCCTCACTGCCAGAGTCTGGCCAGGAGGAAATGTTGGGGGCAGCCATGGCCTGATGGCATTGCTTAAAGAGTGAGATGCAGAGAGGGTTTTGCTCGTAGGTGGAAAGCTCATATTTAGGCATTTCTTTGTTTAGGATCTCTTCCAGTTAGGTTATGGGACCTCTTGCCAAACACCTCAAAACATCACGTGGTAATGAGCCTTTGGGGCTGACTTTGCAAGTTCATGGGAAAAATGGCACATGCTTTTCCTTGGCATCTTGTGGCAGCACATCTGTGCCTGACAGGGAAGATTTCCTGGGGTTCCCAGGTATCTTACAAAATGCAGAAGGAACTGAGTAAAAGATCCATCTTCTTTTCCTGGGAGCAGTAGGCATCATGTGCACAGTCCTCAGGCAGTGGCAGGACTGGTTTCCTGGCTGTCCTTGCTCTGCACACTGGCTGTGGAAGTGAAAACTGTCTTTAGACAGTAGTCATTAAACAAGGTTCTGGATTTACGGTGGCACATGCTCATTTTTCTCTCAGCCAGGCCTTTTGCTACAGAAGTGCAGCTGGAACACAGCCTCAGGCAGTGTCCCATGGGTGAAGCAAATGGTGTTTAACAAGTGGTGAGCTCTAGCTGGGGGGAACCTGAGCACCTGAGGAAGACAGGAGAGCTGGCCAGACTTGGTGGTGTGAAAGGGGATTAGGAAGTACTAAAGCTGTCCCGTTTTCCACTATCTGAAGTGGGGATTCTTAGGAAGCTGGTGGGGTTAACTGTTCTGAGTTTACCACCCTGTACATATTGTCTAAAGCATTTGAAGTCTTGTGTTGGATGAAGGTGATTTCATTGGTGCAGATCCTGTTCTTTATGATTTCTAGGTGATAGAATCCCCAAATTTGAGAATGTATGACTGGCTTTAAGCTTTCCATCAATGTCTAATGCCACACTCAGCTCTAAAGAGCTCGGAGTTCCTTGGACCGAGCCTTGTGCTGAGAAGTTGAATTGGAAGGTTGGAGTATTGTCTGGGATGTTGTGTGGCTTAAATCTTCCTGGGAAAGGAGTAAATGTGGAGTGGGTATAAAATGGAATGGGTTGTTTTCCTCACTGGTGGAGGCTTTAACTCAAAGCTGGTTTAGGGACCAGACCCCCTCTCTGTTCCATGCGCATGGAGAACTCTTGGAGTCCTTAGATTGCTTCCCACTTTCTGCCCAAGCCATAAGGAGCACTGAAGCGCAGCTGCTTCCTCTGGCAGCGCGCTGATCCCTGTGGGTTTGTTCTCTCCCAGATGCTGGAAAGCATGATCAAGAAGCCTCGCCCGACACGTGCCGAGGGCAGCGACGTCGCCAACGCCGTCCTGGACGGAGCGGACTGCATCATGCTGTCCGGGGAAACCGCCAAGGGAGACTATCCCCTGGAGGCCGTGCGCATGCAGCACGCTGTGAGTACCGCCCTGCCGGGACAGGGACACTGCCCTGCTGTCGGCCACCTGAGCTGGCTGCTCAAAGGCCTAAATGGACCTGGCTGCCCAAAATAGCTGTTTGTTTACTCACCTCTGCTGTGGGTGATTTTTTTGAATAAGCATGGTCCTGAGGGCCTGGCATCTCACTTTGTGTGCTCCAAACTTGCCAAGCAGAGCTGAGAGCTGCTCTGCAATGCTAAGATGTAAAACTTCCCATTTCTTTTTGCCGTTACCTCAATAGAGATTTAATCCAATGTCCTGTTGCAGTGGCATATTAAATGCCTTTAACTTCTGCAAGGTCAGGGAGCTGCTTAAGCAGTTTATCTATAGATAATGAAAGATTTTGCCTGGGTGCTGCATGGGAGGGGGCGGGGAGGTGCCTGAGGGTGAGTGCTGTAAATCACAGCACTGTTGCATTCAGCACCTGCTGTGTGCTGGGGGCTGGGGGGGTTTGTTGCATGACTACTGACAGCACCATATTTTTACATGCCTGAACTGCCAGAAACCTCTGCTCTGCTTCAAGTTCGTGTTTCAGCTGATAAAAGCCTGATGTCAAGTACCTATGAGCGTTGCTGCTCCCCAGTTACTGGTGCTGTGAATCACAGCAGTGGTAACTCACAAGTTCTAACTCTCACCAGTTTTATTTGCAATTCAGGTTCCATAGATTAATCAACTCAGCCAGTGTTGGTTTGCAGTGTGCTACCTAAACATCTTTTACCTCAATATGGAGTGGTGTTTTTTGCACGAGGCAAATGCAAAATATGCTTTACGATCACTGGGCAGTGGTGCTCCTTTACAGGCCAAGCACTAACAATGCACCTTGAAGCTTCTCCCTCCTTTTCCAATCCCTAAATCACAAGGATCGACTTCCTACCAAGACTTGGGAACTTGCTGCAGCAAACCTCACACCTGGGTTTCCATCCTGGCCTTAATTCTTTGGCCTGGGCAGGTTGTGTTGTACCTGCAGCTTGATTCGAGGATCTGTTGCCTGTGCTTCCCTCTTCCTACAGACCTGGGCATGTGGTGGTGTTCATTCCACCAGGGCCCCTGGGGAAACACTGAAGGCTTTAACACTGCAGAAATTGAAATACAGATTGACTAAATGGAAGATGTTCCAGGCAGCAAGGTGCCAACTCTTATGATAGGAGCACGTGCCAGTACAGTGAGGATCTTTCCTCTAAGCTAATTCACTTGTTAGTTGAGCCCAGCAACAGTGCTCTGAGTAACCACGGTCTGGAGATCTGCAGCATGGCTGGAGCAGGTGGATGTTTCCATCTGAAGTGGGCAGTAGCAAACTTCCAAATACTGGGCAGGCTGATTGCTGCACGTGGGAGTGGGCTTCCTTCCCACTGCACTCCAGGATCCACCGTTCAGAGCCCAGCCTGGCCATGCTATGCTGCCTGATGGGACCAAGGTTTAAACAGCCTCTCCATTTTCCTTTCTCCACCTCCCTGGTATCTCCACCTGTGCACCAACTGGAAACCCTCTATAGCCATTCCTGTCTGAGCAGATCAGCTGTGGGGTGAAGTGAAGGTTTGCTGTGCCCCTCTGCAGCCACTGTCAAAGCAGACACCTGTATTCCCATGTTCCATTACACATGGGGAGTGCAGACTTCCCTCTAAAATCAGGTTTGCTCTCTGTGTTACATGGAGCTGCTGCCTTTGTACCAGGAGCTGAAAATAAACTTTCTGGCTTCCAGCTCCTGCATTTGGAGTAAGTGTTGTGATGCAAATACTCCCATTTTATCTAAATCCAGCAGTAACAAAATGCTTTAGGACAAGTTGGCACTGGCCTGCTGTTCCGGCCTGCCGCCTGTGTCCTGTTATTTTTAGACCTAAGATACTTAACTACTTTGGCTTAAACTGATAACTGTGGAAAGGATAATTCCCAACATCACATAAAATGATTCATTAACACTAGAGTAGCAAAGTTCTGATTTTTCTGATCCGGAGCTTTCACAATAATGGCACATCAGTCTGTAATTTAACATGAACTTGTCATGCTTTGTGTAGTGGCTGCTCACTTTGTGGAGTAACTGGGTGAAGTTGTCCTTGAGAAGATCATGAACCTCTGCATGCTTTTCTAGTCTCTGCAAGCCTTCTTTATTGGGTTGTCAGGCCTTCTGAGATGATTAAACATGGTGATTCCCAGGATTCTGGGATGAACAGGTTGCTGAACATGTTTCCAATGCTCAGCCAGAACACAAAGCCCTTAGTTGTGCTTCTGTCCCTCTCATCTGTCCATATCTGGCACTGTACAAACACCCCAACATCCACACTGTGACAACCCCATAAGGAAGACTTGTTCCTGTTGATTTCCCTATTACCAAAGGGAAGTTGGTATCCCACTTGGATGTGAAGCTTTATTGACTCTCAAGTTAAACTAAATCTTTATTGGCTCTCAAACAAAGTCTTTATTGGTTCTCAAGGTAAGCCAAATCTTCATTGACTCTGAAGTTGAACTAAATGTAACAAGGCTGAGAGAACAGTCTCCCACCTTCAGGGGTGACATTCAGAATGTGTTGCTTGCATCTTGGCTCCGTGAAAACTGGTCCAGCAGCACTCTGTGGTGTTGGGAGCCTAGGAAAGGAAGCCAGAGTTTCCCTTACAGAATTGCAAGCAGGACCATGAGCAGGCAGGTAGGTGGCACAAGAGTCTCTCAAGGAGGTCATAAGCAGCCAAGACAAAGCACAGTCTGACTCTGAGCTGGCTTGTTCTGGTCTTTGAAAAGTAATATGTGTTTGCCCGCCTTGCTGGAACTCCCAAATACAACAGAAATACTATGTTTGGAATCCCTGCCCAGTTACTGGGGCTGGCCAGTTCCATTGGTGAATCTTAGACTGGGTTGCATTGAGCAAAGTCAAAACCTGAGAGCCAAAAAGCTTCACAGCTTCATCTTAATACCTTCTTGCATGCGTTACTATGACAATTAAGCAAGTTAACGTGATCTCATGTTCCTCTGGTATATCTTTCCTTCTTTTCTTTCCTCTGTTCTCCTCCTTCCCTCCCACTCGGGCCTGCAGATCGCCCGCGAGGCTGAGGCCGCAATGTTTCATCGTCAGCTGTTCGAAGAAATTTTACGCCTCAATGTTAACAACAGGGACCCTGCCGATGCCATGGCGGCGGGCGCGGTGGAGGCCTCTTTTAAGTGCTTAGCTGCAGCCCTGCTAGTCCTGACTGAGTCCGGCAGGTAGGGCTCAGAGCGGGGGCTTGGGCCAGCCCTTTCTGTGGCAAAAACACGCTCCACCCTAACACTGCAGTCTTTGGCCAGCAGCTCGCTGCCCGTGCCAGCCTTGCATAACCGCTGCCATGTGAGCTGACCTTGTGCCAGGGAGGGACCCCAGCAGGCAGGAGCAGAGCGAGAGCGCCTGGCAGTTGGCATGAGTGTCACCTGAGTGTGGGCTTGGCAGGGCGAGGTGCCACCATTCCGAAAAGAACCCTTGGGAATCGAGTGGTTCTTCCGCAAGGATGTGCCATTGGGGTGAGCTTAGTCTGGGCTCGCCGATTAATGACAGTGTGGCGGTACCGATGTGGCACCTGGTGCTGGAGCACCTCGCCCTGCCCTGTGCCCGAGCGCGTGCCGTGAGTGTTGTCTCCGAACGCGTGTTGCTCTTGTAGATTGCCCGGGAGGCCGAAGCCGCCATCTTTCACAGGCAGTTGTTTGAGGAACTGCGTCGTCTGACCCCCCTCAACTGTGACCCCACCGAGGCCGCTGCAGTTGGCGCTGTGGAAGCGTCCTTCAAGTGCTGCAGTGGGGCCATTATTGTCCTCACCAAGTCTGGAAGGTAGGATGGGACAGGTGCCCCCAGGTCAAGCCTGCTGTGTGACAGGGTGGGGGAAGGAGACTCCCAAAAACGTGGCTTTGAGAGACCGGTGGAGTCAGGTTCTGGCAGTGCCTGCAGTGCTGGTTCCTCGGGAGATGGACACACATCCCTACACTCTTGAGTCCTCGGCCTGCCTCTGCCAGCGTGGCACCAGCTCCGAGCCCGGCCTCCCCTCACCGCTGCGAGTGGCAGTGGCGCCAGCTGGAAGAGCCAAAGGAAAATAAGTGTTGCAGCTTCAATTCAAACTACTTGGCAAGAAATCATGGATGTAACAGTGAGGCAGAAGTTCAGTGGATGCAGAATCTTTTTTTTTTTTTTTTCTTTTTAATCAAGGCTTTGGCCTTTCGTAGCAGCATCCAAATTATTGGTCCCTTGCTGGACTTTGCAGTCATCAGTCCTGCTTGCCTGAGCCCAAGGGGCGAAGAGGGACTGCACAGCCTGGGATTGGTAGGCAGGGAAATGGAAAGCATTGGAAATTTCCTCTTCCAGGATTCCTTGTGCCTGCCTGCAGGTAATCTCTCTGCACAGGCACACATGTGGCAGGCACCAGCTGAGCCCAGTGGCTGCAGGTGTGATGCACTGGAACAATGTAGTTTGGGATTTCTGTCCAGCAACAGTGACAGCTGCCAAGCAGAGACTTGTTCTTCCAGTTGTGGAAAGGGAGCTGGAGCCTCATGGATCAGCTCTTCCATCTAGAGGAACTGGGCTGCCTGCTCCCAAAGCATGTCCGACCATAAGTCTCAGACTGCTTTCTGGAAGGGAAATCAGGATCTCTCACACTGGATTCACACCAAAACACTAGTGCAGCAGTAGAGATGTGGTTGTGTGTGCTGGGCATCACCTACCTGAAGATCTGGACCATCAGCGAAACCTTCACAAAAATGTACATCTTAAAATGATTTTTGAGCAGCGACTTCCTGCAGAGATGAGGAGGGAACTGTAAGCACCAAGTTCTGGATAGCCTTGTGCTTCTAATGTTTCTTTGTCAAATGTTCTAACCTTACACTTGACCTTTTTAAAGGTATTTGAACTCTGATATTTGAATATTTTTAGCTATGGATTTGGTTAACTCTTGTGAGTACCTGGATCTCCTGGATCTCTCAGGAGGTGGCTCGGACAGTGTGGGAAGGATTGTCTGAGAGCTGGCACGTGTGGTTGGGTGCTTGGAGCAGTCTGCTGGCCCCTGCTTTAAGCAGCAAACTTAGCATCTGAGTTTTGCTGAGCTTGGCTCCACTAAATGAGGCTGCAAAAGCAAGTGGAGACACCGGCATGTCCGTTGGAAAGATGGAGCTGCAGATGCCACTGCCTCGCAGTTTGAATCTGTGTTTGCGGATGCTCTCCCTCAGCAGTGCCCAGGGAAAGGGAAGCTGTAGTCAACCCCCCCCCAGGCTGTGCTGCTGCTATTTTAAGGCATTTTAAAGCGTTTTAAGGACTCTGTGCCCAGCTTCCCAGTATAAATTTTGGCCTCTGTTGCATTTGCTTCCCGTTGGGTGCAGGAGCAGAGCTCTGTGAGGAGGAGCTGGCCTGTTTGCTGGCTTCAGCAGGTGGCTGGGAGGCAGATGGCTTCCTCCTTGGCATGCTTTGGGCAGCGCTGCTGGCACCGGCTCTTTCCACCCTGTAAACCGGGAGCTCCTCTAAACAGGGAACTTTCAGGGACCCCTGTTGAGATGCCAAGGCCTGCTTGCAGAGGCCGGAATAAATGGCACCTCGCCACCCTAACATAGCAACAGAGACAAATAAAGGCTTGTTCAAGGACCAAAACACCCTGATGGCACTTGCTAAACTGGGAGGTGAGGAGATTGTCACCACCAGTGGGGACAGCCAGTGGTGGTCTGCCCAGCTGCCTAACTGGGAATCCTGCAGAGCATCAAGCTGGTTGGTGAGTGGCTCTTGTGGAGACTGGTCACGTCCCTCCAGGGGGTTTGGGGAGCCCTCGTTGACAGACAGACCTCGGTGCTGCTGTGCTCCCACGGGCCGTTCCCAGGTGTCCTCTGCGGAGGCTGTTCCGGGTGCGCGGAGCCCCACCGTGGCCGTTTTCCCCACAGGTCGGCACACCTGGTGTCGCGGTACCGCCCGCGGGCCCCCATCATCGCCATCACCCGCAATGAGCAGACGGCGCGCCAGGCCCACCTGTACCGCGGCATCTTCCCCGTGCTCTGCAAAGACCCCGCCCAGGACGCCTGGGCTGAGGATGTGGACCTGCGCGTCACCCTGGGCATGAATGTCGGTGAGTGGCACCGCTCCCCTCCCCCGGGACGTGGCTCTGGTGGGACGGGGTGACACTGAGCACCTGGGTGGTACTTAGGGGGAGCACTGATGGGGACTCGTGGTGGGAAGAGAGGAACTGGCTGCCTGTGCGGTAACTGGATCCGGACAGGAAACGGGTGGTGGTTGCATGAGCACAACCACGTCCGATTGGGAAATGGGGTGGTGGGTTTGGCATAGCTGCCTTTAAAGAGGTTGCAACAGAAGACCGGGTTGGGTTTATGTGATGGTGAGGTGATGGAACTGTGACACTCACCGCTCCTGAGGGACAAGGAAAGCCTGGAGTGGGGTTGACTCTGTCCTGCAGCCCCTCCAAATCCTGTGCTGTGGAATTTCAAGCTCTGTTGCAGAGAAGCCCAAAGCAGAGGCAAAGGGTCTCAGAGGGGTGGGCAGCAGGAAGGTGGGGTTTTGATACCCTCCTGGAGCCATCACTGCCTTGGTGGCACAGGCAGCCTTGGTGACCTGGGGAGTGGGTGACAAGCACTGTTGCCCCGTGGCAAGGGGTCAGGGTGAGACTGGGCTCTGACGCCTCCTTCTCTTCCAGGCAAAGCTCGTGGGTTCTTCAAGAGCGGCGACCTGGTGATCGTGCTGACAGGCTGGCGCCCCGGCTCCGGCTACACCAACACCATGCGTGTGGTGCCCGTACCCTGAGCGCCTGCTGGGCATTCCTTCCCCTGCCCCACTCCCCTCCCACCGCCCCACTCCCCTCCCACTGCCCCCTCTCCCCTTGCATTAGACCAGCCATCGCTTGCGCTGTTCTCCTTGTCCCTAGAGCGGATGTAGGTTGCTAAACACCACCCAGTGCAGCAGCAGCAGCAGGGGCAAGAGACCTTAAATCACTAAAAACAATATACTTGAAGTGTTTAGTTTTTTAAAAAACCTCTCCCTGTAGTTAAAAGTCCTGCCTTGATGTGTGTTGGAGTCGGCGTAGGAGGTTCCTGCATGCTGCTGGGACTCCTCTTTCCTGGTGACTGTCCTCAGGGTGTGAAATGTCCCTTTCCCTCGCCCTGGTGTGGGGTTTTGGGGGAGGGGAGAGGCAATGTGTGGTCAACGGTTCTGCTGGACCCCTCGCTCGAGGCAAGCTGCTACTCCTCCCTCCTGTATGGCCACACGCCTCCCCAGACCCAATCCAAGGCGGATCCAGCCTTTCTCAGCTGGCTGTTTCTGGGATGGGGGCAGGAGAAGGGTGTTGGCTCCATGCGAAGAGGTTCCTGTGCTCCCCTCGCAGCGTTGTCTCCTGTGTTAGTCGTGTCCCCCCACCGCCCCAGAGCCTCCCCCTCACCCAGCACTCCGATGGGCCCTGGGGTGGGAGAGCACAACTGTCCATCAATAAAGAGAAGCTGAAGCACCTGCCGGGCTGAACTGCTCCTTGAGGGTGGTGAGGGGTCTGCACGGGTAGGGGGAGATCTGGTGGAGAGGGGCTACACGAGGGGGGAGGTCTGTAAGGGTTGGGAAGTGCTTAGGGTTTGGGGTGGGGCTGTGGTGTGGGGGTCTGCAGGGTTTGGGGGGATCTGCTGCAGTTTGAGGGGGTGCCAGTGGAGGAG
>WEIT01018850.1:334011-352881 GCA_013389985.1 Dryoscopus gambensis | reverse complement strand
GCGGCGGTCATCCCGGGACCGGCGTCTCGGCTTTGTCCCGTCCGTGACCCTCTGGTTCCCGGGGCGGGGAGCACCGGGGACACCGCGGGAGGGACACGCGGGGCTCCCGCCGGCCTTGACGTCGCGCCTCATTCTCTCCTCCCAGCGCCGCTCGGCTCCGGCCGTTCCCCTCCAGCATCCCGGGGTGGCTCCGCTCCAGCTCCAGCTCCGACCCGCGGGACTGAAATGACCTTGGACGCCGGGACCAAGGGCAGCTCGCCGGATCCCGCCCGGGCTCGCTCGGGCCGTGGCCGCCCGCCCGCCGGTGCCTCCCTCCGCCTCTGAGCCTCCTGGGGTTTTTTGGGAGGCGGGATCCCCGCCTGGCTCGCTCCGGCCTCTGCCGCGCGCTTCCCCGGCAGCGGGGAAGGGATCCAGCGAAAATCGCTCGCCGACGGAGGGGCTCGCGCCGGACGTTTTCCAGGCTGGATCCTAGCGCCGCGTAAGGGAAGGGAGACGGCGATCCCGTGGGAGGGAGAAACACCGGGGTTCCCCCGGCAAAGCCTGGGGCTTCGGGGAGCCGGTGTGGGCGTGGAGGGGGTGTCAGGAGTGGGCAGAGGGGCACCAGGTCGCTGGATTGTTTTTTCTTTGCTGGGAACTTCTCCACCCACCCTCTCTGCCTCCTCTCTGGGACGCTTGGGATGGTGAGTTTACCTCTGGAGCAGCTTGCTGCTGAACAAATTCCTTGAGGAGGGTGACAGTATGAGCTGCTTGAAAGTGTTTTCGTCTCTGTGCTGTCCCTAGAAGCACCTCTTGGAAGGGAAATCTCCCTGTGCCTGGAGCCCAGCCTTATCCTGTGCTCCCAAAGCCTGGATGTGTATCCCTGATGCATCTGGGAGCCAGGGTGGAGCAAGATGTGGACAGAGGAGACAAAGCAGCTCCTGAGATGTCCCTACTGGGGCTGAGGATGGTCCTCACAGCCCCCAGACTCTCCCTGGAGCATCCCACTGCCAGCGCTGTGTCCAGGATCATCTTACCCAGGAGTTGTCCCTGGTGGTGGCCATGAGAGGGAGAGAAAATAAGGATGAAGCACTTCCAAGTGCTCTCCAGCCTGTGTTTTTTCTCATTTTAGGGGATTTCTGTGTGTTTGGTGACCTCGGGGGCGTTCTGATGCCTTTGCCTCTCCCCAGTCCCTGTGTGGTGCCCCTCGGTGTCAGCCCTGGTTAGGGATAAATCGGCTCACCCGGATTAAGCAGTGCAAGCACTTGGGGATTTAAGGGATGACGTGAGGGAAGCCAGAGCGTGCTGAGCTCTGGACAAGGAGGCTCCAGATCGGGTCAGAGCCCCTTTTCCAGCATGGGAGAAGGGCAAATGAAGGCTTTGGTGCCTCCATGGTAGGAGTTTCAGCTTCAGGGCAGCGTGGCATCACCTGGCAGAGGGTGCCTGAGGACTCAGGCAGGGAAAACACCTTTTGTTGCCATGCTAAGGGATGTTATTTTGGAGCTTCTTGTCAGTAAGGTCTCCTTTCCCTTCCTGGCACATTCTTTGACCTGAGCTCCTAAAAACCCACAACCTCGGCGTGTCCATCCCATCCCTGCAGTGCTTGGACTCCAGGGCTGTGCAGGCAGGTCTTTGCCAGCACTGGCTGTGGGGATCCAGGAGTTATTTCCCAGCCTGTTTCCAACCACGAGGCACCAGTGACTTCTGTTTGGTTCTTCTGCGCCCCCATGTACGTGTTGCCTGTTGTGGGAGCATTACCTGTGCCTCCAGCCGGGATTCAGCCTGGCTCCATTGCCTCCGGACAGTGTTTTGGTCGGGGCTCTGAGGCTGTGGGGATGTGGGAGCTCACGTGGCTTCAGCTCTCAGCCCATTTGGGCACAGCTGTTGGGAGCCAGCACCCCTATCCTGGCTCTCCCTGAGTCAGGGGGGATTATTTCCATGGGTTTTCCTTCAGATGAGCCCCCCGGAGCAGGAGCAGGATGTGTCCAGGGAAGTACAGGCGGCGAAGGAGCCGCTCTCTGAGTGTGGGAAGTTTGGAGTGGCTCCTCTGCCCGGGCTCTGCCGCACTGCCGCGGCTCCGTCCCCGCGGGCACCGGGATGCGCTCCAGCTCCGCGCTCGTCCCGCCTGCTGGCGCTCATCCTGTCCTGCCGGTGCCCCACCTGCTCTGGCATCACCCCCTGCCTGGTGAGCCGAGTGCTTTCCCCGGAATAATTTCCTCTCCGTGGGTCTGTGACTGCTGGCTGGCTCTGCTGTGCCGCCGGTCCCCTGGGAGCGCACTCTGCTTGGCTGCAGGTGCCGCGGCAATCTCCGGCCGTGGTTTGCCGAGGGTGGAAGTGTCACCTTTGTGGCTTGCCAGGTGATAACCTGCCTGCGGCGCTGGGCCCGTGTTTACTTTGCCTGCCGTGGCTGATAAGCACCCCTGATAACATTCCCGATGGTAAATAGCCGGCTCTAACGCGCCTGGTGATGGCCCTGCCCCAGGAAGATGGTGTTTTGCCGACCAAGAGGAGCAGACCTTGGCTGAAATCCATCCCCTCAAGGAGTTTCGTAGACCTCTGGTTTTTGCCATCCCAACCTCCAGCCCTTAAGGAGGAGAGGATCTGCTTTGGAGGGTGTTATCCCAGGGAGCCACAGCAGTTTGGCTGCTCTGTTGTGAGCGCTGGGGAGTCCCTGGCAGGAAAATGGCTTCTTTTTTTTTTCTCTCCACGTGACTTGAGAAATAAGAGAAATATTCTCACTGTCCTTGAGCGGCAGATTCTGACGTCTCTGTGGAGGCTGGGATTGAAGGGAACAGATTTACAGCTCCAGACCCCTCTTGCCCTTTCCCTAGGGGGCTGATGGGTGTCTCCTTGCAGTGCCACGCCGATGCACGAGAAGGCAGCTCCCCTGAAGAGCCCCGAGCCCCGGCACAGCCGTGAGAAGCTGGAGGTGTCCCACAAGCAGAAGAGTTTGGATTCCCTCGATGGCAGGTGAGGAGCAGCATCCCAGGGTCTGTCTGTGGTTGAGTGTTCTCTCTTTTCCCCCCTGCTGTGGCATTCCTGCTGCCTTCGAGCCCCGAATACTGCCTGCCAACTGGGGCAGGGCACAGGGAAGGCTCAACTTTGTTTTCTCCCTGAAATATTGCGCATATGAAAGCAGAGAAGTGAGAGGGGTTTGGGAAAGGAGACAGTGTTCCCACTGCTGAGGTTGTTGGGAGGATATTGCTCTCTTCATGGTTTGTCCCTTCATCTCTCCATGGGATGGACATGGTTGGATGTCCCTGTGCATGGCCAAAGCTGAGTCCACCCTCCTCCCAAATTCCTGTTTCTGCTTTCCCTTGGGAATCCTTGCCCCAGCCAAAGCTGCACATTTCCAGCTCGTAACCTGTCCCAAGCTGCTGCCGGGTCAGCTCTGGGCTCCTTCCCCAGGAGCTGGGGTGTGTGGGGGGTACCTTGGTCCTGGTGCCTCCACAGGCTCCCATCAGAGATCAGCCCTCAACAGCCAGTACTGAGCCTCAGCAATGCCTGATGTCACGATGAATCGTGGAGACACCCAAAATGTGGCTTTCTTCGGTTCTTTACATTTTCCCGTGTCTCATATTGCAGCACACATGTTTTAGGGAGCAGGTGAGAGGCCTGTGGCTCTTTGCTTACCTGGTGATTATTGTTTTTCCTTCCAGCCTCCGCCTGAACGAAGCCCTCAAGGATGAGGACATCAAGAAATGCCACCGGGAAGTGGTAAGCCTTTGGCTTTGGGAATGACCAGGCTGGTTTGTTGTAGCGTGTTGCCCCAGGAGGAGCCCAGCTGGGGTCTCAGGTGTGAGCTGAGGAAGCTGGAGGTGGCTCCTGGTGTGGGGCAGGGCCTCCTGCGTTTAATTTCAGGGGACCTGGTGATGGTTTGTGTGGCCCGTGCTCTGCCTTGCAAACACTTCCAGGATTTTCCATCCAGAGCAAAGGAGATGTTGATGGAAATGTTGACTGAGAGCAGTTAGATTTCTGTCCTTTTGAACCTTTTTGGTTGTTCAGATTATGCTGAACTAGATGGTTTTGGTCCATCTACAGACGAGATGCTCTGGAAGAGGAAGGAATGACAGGAAGTGGCATTTTGCCTTTCCCCATGAAGAAAATGGAGGAGAAAAACGTTTTTCCAGTTCCTCAGAGACATCTAGGAGGGTGACAGGGTCAGCAGTGGATTTGTGCTGGGACCAGGTGGTGTTTCTTGGTGGAATTGCCCTCCATGTTCTCCTGGAACACTCCCACTGGCACCCCCACCATCCTGGCATCCCTCTGGGAGGTGTCTAAGCCAACTCCAGGTGCTGCTGAGCCTTGATCCTCTTAGGGCCCAGCTCATCCTGTGACGAGGTGCACAGAGCAAAGCTGACCTTGTCCCCGTGGGCAGGAGGGCTCTGCCCCTGCGGCTGCCACGAACCAGCCTTGCTGTGCCAGCCTTCTCTGCATCCTGGCAAAGCAGCTCCTTCCTTGGGACTTGGGGGGCGGCTGTGACTGGTGCGAGGCAGCCGTATCCCCGGGGAGCATCCCGAGGGCAGGGGGCACGAGGCTGCCTTACAGGATCAGTTGAGCAGATTTATGGGAGGCGTTGAAGTGCTTCGGAGCTTTGCCTTCGCCACAGGAGCGTTTGGGGGCCGACCTGCCGAGCCTCCCGCCGCGGCTGTCGGCAGGCTTTGAAGCGGCGCCGGGAATATAAATAGCTGGATGGCGCGGCGCGATGGGCGCAAAGCAAGTGTTGTCACCGTGTCCCGGATAAGGGAAGAGGAGGAGGAGAGAAACCGCTGGGCAAAATAAACTGCCTGCGGATGAGCCCGGCAGAAAACCAGCTCCTTGCTGAGGCTCAGCAGCCTCCGTAGACGTTAAGGGAAATGTTCATCTGGGAGGATGGCACAGGCTTCGCCGGGTGCTGGATCATCCAGCCTTCCTCTAATCCGCTGGGGCTCCCGTCCCCAGCCCAGTGGGACCCCCCTGCGCCGGTCCCGGGTGCGGGCAGAGGGAGGTTTTCTTGCAGGAGATTTTTGGGTCACCTTATCGGCAAGGTCACCGGATAACTTTGCTCTGCTTTGCTTTCAGGCTGCTAGCAAGTACAACTCCCAGTACCACAAACTGTTCAAGGATATCCCGACGGAGGAAAGCGTGCTGAAAGGTGGGTGGCAGGGTGAGGGGTGGGCACGGAGGCAGCAGGATCTGGCACAGGGACTGCCATGGCTCTCTCTCTGCCTCGCAGTTTGCTCCTGCGCGCTTCAGAGAGACATCCTTATCCAGGGAAGGCTTTACATCTCTCCTAACTGGCTCTGCTTCTACGCAAACCTTTTTGGGAAGGACATTAAGGTAATGGGGGTACCAGCTCACCCTGGTCCCTCGGGGCTTGTAACCGCAGCTTATCCCCTCCTGCACCCAAATACATCCTAAACCTCCAACAGAAGCCTCCAGTGGGAAGGGCAGCACGGCCATGCCACCCCTTCTGATGGCCTGTGCCATTGGCCTGGGGAAACCAAATATTGGTTTGGTTTAAAATTCCCTGATGCAAAACCTGCTTCCAGCCGCAATGGCGCTTGAAGGAAGATCAAAGGTTTTAGGGGGGGGCGGGATTTGAATCTGTCTTGGCTTTTCTTCTTGATTTACAATCTGATGTTTCCCCATCAGTCTTGCGGCTGACGGGGATCTTGGGGAGAGACGACTTCCTTTAAAACTGGGCTGAAGGACTGAATTATTTATATGTGATGCTTTAAACAAATACCTGAAGGAGGCTCGAGGTTTTAGCAAAGTTACCCTGCCGAAAATAACATCCTGCCTTATTTTTCACCCTCCCTGGGTTTGCAGGGGGGCTGTCCTGGTGGGTCTTAGGGAAGCTGGCTGGATAATGTGTGTGCCGTGTCCATCCCTGTTCCTGCCCCGCAGGTTGTGATCCCGGTGGTGTCCGTGCAGCTGATAAAGAAGCACAAGACGGCTCGGCTGCTGCCCAATGGGCTGGCCATCACCACCACCGCCAGCAGAAAGGTAACACCAGCACCCAGCAGATGCCCAGGTCCGAGCTGGAGGTGGTTTGAGAGCAGGGAACGAAGCTATTCCCATCGCTGGTTGGGAAGTGAGCACTGCTCTCTGTGCTGGCTGCCAGCCAGGGCAAACACCACAGCTTTGCTTTTGTTCCTGAATTTCACTTTGTTCCTGGACGAAGCAAAGCTCAAAGTGAAACTCGGCCGAGCCTGACAAATCCCTGCCAGGCTCACGTAAAACCTTTAAACTCCTTAAACACAGGCAGGGAAAGGGTTTGGGCTGGCATGTAGCCAGAGCTGGTGAAAAACTTGGATACGGGGCTGCGTTTACAGCTTTTAAATCCCGTTGGATGTTGTTGGCTGCAGTGAGCTGATGTAGTGTGTCCAAGTCCTCGCCTGCCCGGGTGCTGCTGCCAGCACTGTGTGTTGCCTGTCCCTGCCAGGGAGGGGGTTGTTCTGCAGGATTTTGTGAGGCAGTTATTCCTGTGGAATTTTGGGAGGTGGGTTTTAGCAGGGAGTGGCACAGGGCAGGATTTGGGCATTCAAAGCCATGTGTGGCTGCCCTGCATATCAGCCGGGGGCTCTGTGTCAGGCATGGTGAGTGTGGCCCTGTGTCCCTCCCATCCCTGGGGATGTTTTCCATAGGTCCTGACCCCATTTGCTGCCATATCCCTCTGGGTTGAGCATGGGAAAGCCGTAGGAACAGCAACTGAGCGAGACTGGCCCCAAAAAAATCTGGTCCAGGTTTTAGCAGGCTGCAAAAATAACAGCAGGGAAACTCTGCAGGGAAATGCCCGCGGGGGAGACATGGCTCCCGAAAACGGGGAGATTCAAGGGCAGGACATCTCTGCCTGTCCCTGCCTGTGGAGAACTGGACTCGGGATGGGGGGAATCTCTCCCAACAGCTCATCTCTTTCTCTTGCAGTACATCTTCGTGTCCCTCATCTCTCGTGACAGCGTCTATGACGTCCTGAGGAGAGTCTGCACCCACCTGCAGGTACCCCCACTCTGTGTCCCACCGTGTGTCCATGGCCCTGGGGCTCTGCTGCCTTTGGGCTGAGCACAGCTCTTCATCACTGCCTCCAAGGCTTTGGACTGCTCCCAAAGCCCTCTCCAATTCCCAGCATCCTCGCTCCACAGCAAGGGATGGGAAAAGGGGCAGGATCCGTGCCTTGGGCACGTCCTGTCCCTGTGGGCTTTTCTGGGTCATGGATGAGGCAGAGCCCTGAGTTTCTGCTCTCTCTCAGGGCGTGGGTATGAATTATTTATAATCTGGTGGTATTACTAGTTCTGCCACTCTGCACATTGATGCGTTTTGCCCAGATCTAAAGTTTTAAGGGGAGAAAAAATGGTACAAAGTAAAAAAAGAATTTAAATTAAGTGGGGGAAGACATCCATCAGCCCTCGAGCTGGAGAGGAGGACTGTGGGGACCTCTTCTCCCTGCCTTTGAAGCACGTGGGAAGCCATGCAGGAGCCCTGCCCTGCCCAGGAGGGTGTGTGCCTGCTGTGCCAGCTGTGCCAGGGCAGCGACTTGGGTGATTCAGCCCCATTGCCAAACTGAGGATTTATTCTCTGAAATGTGCTGGGCTCTGCCCAGATATTCCCTTCTTTTTTTTACCCCCTGATGTTTTATCCTGTCCACGGAAGCCCTTGGCTCAACCACAGCCCCACTGGGTTTTTGGTTATGGGAAGCAGTGATGCAGTGCCCTTTCCTCATCCCCCAAATCCCTGTGATTGTAAGTTCTAGCAGCTGCTCTTCATGGTCTCAGCAGAAAAGCCCAAATTCCATTTTGTGGCTGAGGCTGAAGCAGGGGAGGTGGCACCGTAATGCCTGATCCTTTCCCCCCTTCCAGGTCTCTAGTAAGAAGAGTTTGAGTCTGAAGGAGCTGTCAGAGGAGCCGGACTCCGTGTCACTGGTGAGGGTCAGGGCAGCTCTGGGAGAGGAGAACCCCCTGACCTGATGCTGTGGGTGGAGAGGGCCCGCCTGGCCCCCTTGGTGGGTTTGACACTGTCTGATGGCTGCTCAGAGAGTCGGGAGAGAGTTGGTTCTTCTGTTGGTGCCGTCAAAGGTTGTGCAAGGACACGCCTGCTGCCATCATGGCTCGTCCTCTGGGACCCTCGTCCCCACACCTGGCAGGAGCAGATGGGTCAAGAGGTCCCGGCTGAGCACAGCCAGTGACTCTGTTTACGGATGGAAAAACTTCAGAGTGATATGGAAAATGCTGCCACTCCACTCCCCGACAGCTGATGCTGTTCACAGCCGGGAATGTGGATAACAGGCTGGGAATGGGATTGAGTTACCCAAAAATCTGTGGGATGAGTAGGATGGCTGGAGAGGGAAACACCTGCTGAACCACGGCATGATCCAGGGAGCACGGGGGGCCACATCCTGCGCCTTTGGAGAAGAGTGTCCTCCATGGCTGGTGGTGCTGAGCCTCGGGCTGGGTGCAGGAGGTGACAGTTGGGGTGCACCAGAGGGTGACAGGTGACAGGGTTAAAGATTCATTTCAAGGGCTGAATCGGGAGTGATCCAGGCTGATCTGGCAGCATCTTTCCTGGTGCTTTGGCGGGATGCAGCCCTTTGGCAGCTCCAGCCCTGGGAACTCTCCGTTCTCTGTGCCAGCTGCCACCCTGCTTGATTTGTTGCCTTTTTGGGACACTTTTTTGCCCTTTTTGGGGCGTGCTGGAGAATTCCAGGTTACTGCCCTGAACCGCAAGGGGTGGAGGAGGCAGCAGTTGGTATTTGGGGCAGGTGTGGGGTGCGTAGGCAGGTCCTTCTGTGGCAGTGGGAACCTTCATTCTCATGGAGCCATCATGGAAGACTAGCTCTCCCTCAGGATGATGTTTTGAATGTGCTGGTGCTCCATGGAGATGCTGTAAGGTTTGAGTTTGAATCTGGCCCTACCATATCCTTGGCACTGCTGGTTTCATTCACGGCTCACCGGGACTGTTCCCACAGGAGGTGATCGTCCCCGAGGGCAAGTGGAGGAAGGTGTCACCTACCTCACTGTCACTGTCCCTGCCAGATGCCAACTACCAGTGCATCCACCGAACCTCTGTCAGCAGCCTGAGCGCCAAGGAGAGCTCCTTCACCTCTGAGGAGCCACTGGTTTCGGGTGAGGGACATGGGTTTGTGCCCTGCTCCACATGGTGCTGGGTGATAACCTCCATAAAAGTGTGTTCCTCCACCTTCTGCTCATGTGCAGCGGAATTCTGCCTTTCAGATTAGGCTGGGAGTTCTGGGGATGGGCTAGGGTCTCCTGGCTGCAGGGTCTGAGCCCACAAGGGAGGAATATTTGATGTTTGCTGGGTGCTGGAGGAGCAGGAGTATCAGCCAAGTGTGGCTGTGCTGCTGACTCTGGGTTTGCTTTTCAGAAAGTGCAATAAACACCGAGGAGGAGCTGGAGGTGGAGGTGGAGCAGAGCTGTGTGGCAGAGCTGAGACCCTCCGACTACCAGCTCCTGAAGATCTTCATTGTGCTGTAAGTGTGCCGAGGGCGCGGGGAAGCTGGGGGGACGCAGGGAAGCTGGGGGGATGCTGGGAATGTCGGTCTCGGTCTCAACTGAGCTTTTGGCTTGTTCCTCTGCTCCCAGCATCTGCCTCCTGGTCGTGTCCTCCTCATACCTGGCGTTCCGCATCTTCCGTCTGGAGCAGCAGCTCTGCTCTCTGAACCGGGATTACCTCTCCCGCGGGCACAGGAGGTGAGGGACCCTCAAGGACATTTTGGGACACAGGTTATGCCATGAGTGGAGGACTTGAGGGAATGTGGGTGCAAAGAGGAATGGCTCTGCTCTGCTCTGTGTCTAAGGAAGGCTTTGTCCCTTATCCTGCTGTTGGGCTGGCCAGTGACAGAACCCACAGTGCCATCTCCACACTGGAGGTGATCCCATCAATCGCTGGTTTGAACGACTGGGAAGCTCTGCTGTCCCTGAGACTCTGGAGCTTGGGAAGAGGTTTCCTTATTGGTTTGGGGCTGGTTCTCCACTTGTAGGAAGCAGCAGGACATCTTGTTGGAGCTGGGCTGTGCCCGGGGACTGAGGCCATGGGCATCAGTGTGGGATGGACAGGAGTGGGATCTCCTTGGGCTGAGGACATCGGAATGCATGGGGATGGGATACGGATCCTCTGCAGTCACTCATTCCATCTTACCCCACTCCCTGCCCACAGGTGACCGTTTCCCTGGCGCTGGCTGAGGATGGACACTGAGGTGGTGACACCCTGCCCACGGGTCCCGGTGCCATCTGACCTTGGCTGTTACACGTGGCCCGGCTTTCCCTCAGCCGGTAAAATGGGACCAAGTATTTTGTCTCTTCCTTTGGGCAGTCGGTCCTGGTGGGACTTTCCAGCCAGGTTCTGGGCAACAGTGCCAACTCCTTATCCCACTGGAAACCTGTTTTCACTCTGGGACACTGCTGTGCTGTAGCATCGGACGATGGTTCGGGGCTGCCGAGCGCTTGGACCTTCCCTTAGGACTTGCTGCTAAAATGGACGCTGGTTTTTGTTTCAGGCTTGGTTTTTTCTTGTTAAAAGATGACCTTGGGCTCACCAGGAACCCCCAAAAATGTGGATGAGTTGCCACTGCTGCTCTGGGAGAACCCACCTGTTTGTCCCTGTCTCAGTATCCCTGGGAATGTGCCTGGAGGAATGGCCCCAAACACAGGGATCTGTGGGGATGGGGAGAAAGGGCCCACTAGCCCTGTGGGGTGTCATCTATCCCACACCCAAGGGTGGGGGTACAATCCGGGCCCCCCCAGCCCTTCTCTCCTGGAGCACTGGGCTCAGGGCCGGGGGGGGTGGTGTGTCCCTTGCAAAGCACTTTAGGGTCCCCCAGACCAGGTGTCCTCGCTGGGGTCCACACCTGGCACCGGTGGACTTCGTTAGTCCCGCTTGCACCATTAAGATGTTGGAAAGGAGCCCATGGCTGGCACTGGGGAACGTCCCGGAGCGCAGCGTCCGTGCCCTGGTTCGTGTTAACCTTTGTCACCGCAGGGAGCTGAGTGCTGCAGGATTTGTCCCGCTGGATTTTTCTCACAGCCCCCCTGGGAGCACACCGAGGCGGCAGGTGATACCTGTGTGATTCCTTTGGGTTTTCTTTCCTGGTTTTTTGGGAACTACAAGTGCTGACGGGGCCAAATCCCTGTGCCCTGGGGAAGAGCTTGCTGCTCGCTCCGGGCTTGGAATGGCTTTTAAATGAAATGAAAATAAATGCAGGATTTTCTAGCACATCGCTGTCTCTCACCCGCGTCCTCCACAGTGGTGCCAGGCTGTGAGCCCCAGAACCAGGAACCCCAAAATCTGTGCTGTCCCAGTGCCCCGTCAGGACGTGGGTGACATGGGGACAGCCCATCCTCTAGCGGGGACAAGGGGACAGGGATGCTCCCGACCGAGAGGCCAAGGAGGTTGTTGCACTAGATGGCAGCAGAGACTGCGGGATGTGATGAGCTGGTGGCAGGGCCACCCTGGGGACAGCTGAGCCGGGGGAGGGAGCTGAGTTGCAGCCCCACCCTGCTGGGGTGGGCAGGGTGGGCCTTCCTCTTTCTCCTCCTCCTCCCTGCACATCCACAACCCAATTCCACTCCTTTCCCTGGCCTGGCCCATGCAGCAAAATGCATAAAAATGGCCCAACTTGAAAAACCACGGTGGTGCTGGCTAAGTGGGGACGGAGTGATGTCACCCATTTTGGGGGGGATTTAGCACCCAGGGGTGCCCAGGGGGGATGGTCTGGTTTCTTCAAAGCCCCAGCGTTACGGGGCTGTCGGAGCCTTTGATTCCGTGGGTGACCTGGAGGATGAAAGGCACCATCCCGTCCCTGCCAAGGACTCGCCCAGCTCGTTTACCTGGTGGAAATGGGTTTGGGGTTGTTTTTCCAGCAGACAAGTTGGTGTTCGGTGGGTCCAACCTCAAAGTGGGGCTCTTGGCCCCAAAAAAGAGGTTTAGAGGTTGAGGACTGGGGGGGGGCGGTTGGTCTGATGTGCCCAGCTTGGTGTTTCTTGGGTGCTCCAACAGCAGGTGCATGGGGTCCCTGTGCTGAGCCCGAGCCAGGAATGTGGTCTCCTCTCAGAACTCTTTGGTTACAGCCAGTGGTGAGATAAGCCATGGGTGCAGTGATGTGGAGGAGGTTTGGAGGAGCACTGGGATGAGCCCCCAGTGTGCTTTGGGGGGCCCCTCCTGCCAGGATGGGGTTCAAAGCTCTGGTTTTGTTTCCCAGCTGCTGTCTGCCCGCCCCATTTGGTGCATGTTGGCTCTCCCAGTGACGCCCTGCTTGAGCCTATTTGCTTTTCTCTGTGTAAAGAAATGCCACGGAAAAGCCTCGGGTGCAGGGAACGTCCCTGGACGCTCACCTTGCTGGCCTGGAAACAGGGATGAGGAGCACAGGGTGGTGCTGGATGAGCACAGCCCCTGCGCTCAAGTCCCCCCCTGCTGTTCCCCACGCCACACCCACCAACCTGTCTTCCTCCCTCCCCAGCTCAAGCCAACTTCTAAAAATAGGATTGGGAGATTAAATCAGCCAAGGAGGCACTGTCAGACGGATGAGTCAGAGCCATCGTGCTGTGACACTCCTGGGGGCAGCAGGAGCCTCGGCATGAGCAGGGACACCAGGAAGCGCATGGTTTGGTCTGAGTTTTATTCGGGATTTGGGAGTGGCAGTGATGTTGCTCTGGCAAAGCCCCTCAGAGTCCAAAGTGCATCCCCTTCAGCAAGCGGCTCAATCCCATTCCGGCTCCAGCTGAGTGGGTTTTCCAGGGAGGGCAGCTGCTGGAGGCTGCTCTCAGGCAGTGTTAGGAGGGAGGGGAACGACCCCAACCCTTGTCAGGCCCCAGTGCTGCCATGAGGGTGCTTTGGGACAGCCTGGGCTGGTTTCTTGCCTTTCACTTGGAGCAAGGGAAGGTGAAGCTCTCCATCCCCTCAGTGCTGTGCTGCTGCACACGCCAGTGGTGAAGAGCTCCAGGTTAAAAACAATCCTTCCCCAAGGCGTGTATTTAACCTGGATTTCCCTGCTCAGGTTGGGGTGTGGTTGCTCTGCTAGACACCACCTGAGCAACCTGCTCCTTGCTTCTCACCAGGTGAGAGATTATTCCTTATCCTGCAACAACATCTCAGTTTAATTTTTATTTTCCGCACTGCTAAGCCTGTCTTTAAGGAGAGGATCCACTCCAGGATCCCAGCCATCATCCAGCACGGGAGGGGAAGTCTTTCAGTTTTCTGAAGTGCATTAAGGACTTCAAGGAGCCTGCAGTTATCTTTGGCTTTTACACCACAAACTCTGTCCTTTTGTTCTCCCTGGTGTGGTTTTTTTTTCTCTCAAGTAACAGAACTGGTTTTGTGTTAGAGCAGCGACCGCTGCGTGCAGCGATGCTAACAAGGGTTGGGGAGTGCTGATGAACCCTCCCCACACAGAGACGACCTAAAATCCTAATGAAAAACCCCAAACTTCAAAGAGTGAGCGTCGCTTTTCATCTCAATTAAGTTTCCTTTCCTAGGATAGGCTTTCTCAGCTTCCTATTCATCTTCCAGCAGTTCAGAGTCAGGTTTTAATTTGCAATAAGAACAAGCAGGGGCGGGGGACCAAAAAAAGCCATCGCTGTGTGGCCTAGGAGCACCTGGCTGATGAAAACTGACTTTGTTTTTGCCCTGTTCTTAAATTAATTGTAGCATTTCCTTTGGAGTCTCATGTTTTTGCAGTGACATCTTAATGTCAGGTTTTCAGGGGTACAAAATCCTGGCTGCTAAATCCCAGATTGCTCCAATACCGTTAGCAGGAGGCACAAACTAGAACTGTCCATGATAAAGCACTCAGGGGCTTGGGTTTAAAGGGCATTTGCTAAACCTGGCTTGGAAGGACAGTGCCTGGAGCCAACTAAAGCCACTTGAAGAGGGTGTGTTGCCTGCTGGGCATAGGTGGAGAAGTCTCTTTAGCAACCTGTTTTGCCACAGCCACTACTGTAAAAATGTACCGTGGAGAGGGTTCTTTGAAAGCAAAGTGACTCTTGTCATTAGAAGTTGAAAGGCCGGTGATTTCCAGAGGAGAATAAGGCTTTTCCTGGAGGGAATGGGGTGCTTGGGGGGTGTAGCCATGCTAGGGGGGTTACATTCTTTTTCTTTGGGACAATCCTGCACATGGGCATCTCCCTCAGGCACTGGGGTGCTTCCTCTTGGACTTGGAAGGCAGTTTTTGGGTGGCTGGAGGTGCATCCCCATCACTTCTCTGCCAGTTTTGTGATGAGAGCTTTCCACTCCGACCTCTTCTGCGTGATGTAGGAGGGGGTGAGGAGCTGCAGCAGAGGCTCCATCCGGCCCTGGAAGTACCCGTGGCACAGAGCCTCGGCGTTGCAGATCACGTACATCCCACAGTCGTAGCTGTTCTGCTGTGCCGGCGCCTTCTCCTCCACAAAGGTGGCTTTGCCCGCTCTTTTTCCCAGAAAGGCCTCCAGCTTCCCCGCCACTTGCTTGGCGTGGACAGAGTTGCATTTACTGTGGGAATCGTAATGGGCGAAGCACTTCTTGTCCCTGAAATAAACCAGTAAGCTCCAGTGGGTGCCCCCAGCGGCCTGGCTGGAGTTGTCATTGATGGGCAGGAACACCAGCTCCTTGCGGAGAAGGTCCAGCGGCTGGAGGAATATGGCTATTTCTTCCTGACTAAGGGCACACTTGATGAACTGAGCCACCTCGGGGCTGATGAAACAAACGCGGTGGCTGAACTCCTGGAACTGCTGGTTGGCGAAGTACTCGAAGGCGAAGCCGATGATGTGGTCGTTGAGCCAGCTCGGGGGCTCCAGCAGGGCCACGTCCGACTGCCTCAGCAGGCTGTCCATGTAGCTGAGAACCACGGGATCCATCCTGCGCCGCGCCAGGAAACCGCCAGAGCTGCAACGGGAAAGGGAACGTGGGTTAGGAATTGATCACACCTGGGACGTGATGCAGCCCAACAAACACCCTGAGTTCCTTCTCAGCAGCGGTGAGCAAGAGCCCAGGATGCCCAGATGGATATTGGAAGGACTGTGGGCAGACAGAGAACACAC
Source organism: Dryoscopus gambensis (assembly GCA_013389985.1). NCBI lineage: Eukaryota > Metazoa > Chordata > Aves > Passeriformes > Malaconotidae > Dryoscopus > Dryoscopus gambensis. The sequence continues at coordinate 337,900 of WEIT01018850.1, read as the reverse complement.
AGTGTTGGGTTCAGCAGCAACCTACTGTGGCTCCGATGAGATCAGCTTTTCATCCTGAAGATCTGAACCTCACAGCAAAGGACTTTCAGAGCAGTTTCTGCACAGAAACCAGGAGTGATCCAGGAGAAGTCAGGTGGTGCTTGGGTGTCTCAGTGTTTTACCTGTGCAGTGACAATCACTGGAACGCTTTACCTTGCTGGTATTCCCTAAATAAAAACCTTTTTGGGCTGTCTGACAGACATATGGTCCCTTTCTCAGAGCACAGAGTGCCCCAGCTCCGTGCCAGAGGCATGACCTGTTCCAGGAGAACCTGCTGGGCCGCCAGCACAGGAGGCACAGCCATGAGTAAGGAGTAACAAAGCAAGACGAGATCACAAACAAACCAGTTCCCGACCGTGGGAATCTTTAGGACAACAGTCTACATAGCCAGAGTAGGATTTAGGAGATTTTCCATACAGAAATTTGATTTAAAGCCTCTTTATCCACCCTGGTTTTCCTTTAGCTCTGACACCCTGCAGCCATTCCAGGCTCCTCAGTGCTGTGATGCATCCTCAGCCTCCAGCTCCTTTCCTGCCTAGGACAGGGCTGGAAATGCCACAGTTTGGGACAGGGGTGACATGGAGCTGATTTGGCCCCACCCTTCCCTCCTTCTGTCCCAAAGGCAACAAAATTTCCAAAAGCTTCGTGTGAAAGTTCAGAACGATAAGATCACTTTAATATGATTCACTATAAATAAGTCACTAGTTTTCTATCATGATAAGGAGGAAGGAAGCAAATGGAGTGTTCTGTTAGGAAGAAATAGATTCACGTGTCTTATTGTGACATGAATCATGAGGAATAACCCTTCCTGGCCAGGGATGCATAAATTCAGGGATTTACCTCTCAAAAATCTTGGCAAGGTCCCCGGCACGTGACAGGCAAGGAACGGAACAGATGAGCCACGGCCCATGCGTAACACGGCGGAAGGAAGGGCCGAGGTGAGCGTTTGGGGCATGAAACAGCCAGGGAGCGTTGGTGTGTGGCTGGTGCATCCCGGAGATGCCGAGCAGCAGGAGTCACCGGAGGAAGGGAGCAGCCCTTGTTTATGCTGAGCCAAACACAATGGTATTTGGACACGCTCCTGACCTTAATGAGCTACAACTATTTCCAAGCTCGTGGTGCAAACTTGTGTAGTATTAAAACAAGAAATCCAAACGGAGTCCCAGTAACTCCTCAGCCTGCCCGAACAGAGCCTGATTTAAAGATCTGGACATCCTCCAAATATCCTGTGTGGGGGTTTAACACAGGTACTCCTGAAATACTTCTTATATGTGCCCATAAAATGCCCCAAATTTTCCTTTACGTTGTGTTCTTTCTGCTTCATCTTCTCCTGGACATGGAGAAGTCCAGCCAATAGCTTTCCACTCCAGTCGAAATGGGATTAAGGGCAAGGGAAGCGTGTGTCCCGTGCTCTGTTAATTTTCCACTCTGCAGAAACATCGTTGGTTTTTTGTTTTTTTTTTTCCTGTCAGGACATTTGGCAGGTTCCTCCAGTCAGGAAGGAGAATGGTTCTAGCAAGTGCTCAATTGCCACTAGCTACTACTTTTAATTTTATTGCCATCTGGTATATGTGGAACTGCCTGTGAGTTCTGTGGGATGACTCACCACATGCAGCTCCAAGGAAAACCCTTGGGAGGCTCCCTCAGAGCCAGGTCAGGTAGGCAGCGAGGACCAAAACAACGTGGTGGGGCTGCAAAAAGCCACTGGTGAGGTGGCTTTGTTTAGGAGAACCTCCCGTTAGAGCTAAAGATGGATCTGCAGAGGAGCCAGGACGTGGATCTGAGCCTCTGAGGAGCGTTGAAATCACAACGTGGACTGGGAGCAGCTCTGCTCAGCCACAGCCAGGACTCTCTTCCTGAAGGCTCAGGCACACTCTGTTCAGTTTTCACACAAATAGGAATAAATACTGGCACAGGCCTGGAACATTTGCTGCAGGTTGCCAACAAGTGTCTTGCTGGTTCGTTTTATTTGCATATTAATAGTTGGAATTTATGCAAACTCCCTGGAATCCTCAGCTCCTCCAAGGGATTTCAGCTGCCCCATTTCCAGTGCTGAGACGAGGAAACGGGGGAGAAAGAAAGGAGCACTTCAATACAAACACCACAATTTCATTTACAGATTTGAAAACGGTGCTGTGTTGCATCAATAGGGTCAGAGGTCGAGCTTCCCTCACTGAAGTTATAATAATTTAACAAATTAGCTGCTGACAATAGTGCGAGTTCAATCCGTAAATGGATGGGGCTCCTTCGTGTCTGGACGCAATGCAAAGCCTCTGTTTTCCGACCAAAACTCACCCCAAACATGTCATTTTCACACTATTAAAGACAACAACCCTCTGCAGGTAATTGTTGAAGGCACTTGAGAGCCAAGGAATGAGACTCCTCTGTAACTGAGTGCAAAAAGGCAGTGACAGAGCAAAGGGAGTTTGAACTAAGGATGAATCAGATTCCTAAAGTCTATTTTAATAAATTGAAGGTGCTAAGAACCTCCAGAGTGAATAGTTTAAGGTGGCACGTCACCAGAGTCCTGTTCTTAATTTAAAGAACGTGGAGGTAAATAGGAAAATGGTCACCTGAAAGGCAAAAAATCCAGACTTTACCAGGGAACAGGAGGAGGGACAGAGAAGGCTTTGTCTTTTAAAGATCAAGAGTAGAAGACCCTATGATTTAACCCCCAGACTACTCACTTTTCCTGGAAATATGGGGTTTAGATACCATGTCTGGATAGTTGTTAATGGAGCAAGGAACATTAATTTCTATTTCCCAGCAGCAGCCAGGCTGGGTGACTCCCGAATCTCTGGACTTCTATGTTTCCTGACAGAGCCAGAGCAGAAACTCAAGGAAACTTAAACAACTGAACCAGAACAGAAGCATAGTTGTCTTCTTTTTCATTAAATATAAATAATCTCTCTGTAGCTGCAGGTTACAATTCCTGTACGATACAAGAACATCCCACTTCTGCAAATTCAACAGGCCATGAGCGCTGAAATCAGAGGAAAATACTCCAAGCTCTGTACTCACTATGTCCAAACTTCTCCGTTCTGGACAAATTCCCCAAACCAGAGACTCTGCACCCAAACTCAAAACCTCTCTTCGTGTCACAGCATCTCCCAGGGCACGAAACCAAGAGCCACAGGAACAATACCCAACGGTTTTTGCTGCCCAGGATGGAGCAAAACCCGGAGTTTAACAGGAAAAAACCCCTCAGCGACCAGAACGCCTGAGGATGAGCGATGGCACCGGGAATGTCCCAGAGGTACCGGTGGGGCTGGTACCGATGGGATCCCAGCTCAGATCCTCAACCCGAACGCCGATGCACTCACCTCTCACCTCCCGCAGAAAGGGTCTAATCCAGGGAGCAGCAGGAAGCACGGGGAGGGAATATAACTTGCCTGAAAGACCTGGAGGTCACAGGAATTTGGTCAGGAGTGGGAATTCGGTCAGAGGAAGCGATTCGGGGTGTCCCACGCCCCACGGGAGGAGGAGCGACCCGAGCCTGCCCCCGAGCGTGTCCCGGCGCTCAGGGGCCGGGATCAGAGCCCGGGGAGCCAGCGGCCCCGGGAAGGGCTCGCTCATCCCAGCGCTGCTTCTGCGGGAATAAACGGGAATTACGGGGCCAGGACACGGTGCACCCGGGCCGGGCGCAGGGTCAGGGCCTGGCTGGGGTGGGAGCAGGGACCACCCACAGCACCGTAACACACCTCCACTCCTCCTTTACTCATTTTTTCCCTCAAAACGCGGGCTGAAGCTTCCGGGCCTGGGGCCGACCAGCACCGACCCCGATGGCTGCGGCCGGAGCGACCCCCGGGCATGGCGCCCAGCGCCGGGGCCTTACCGGCGCCGTGTCCCG